>CAJVPP010001021.1:0-23481 GCA_910592005.1 Funneliformis mosseae | reverse complement strand
CGACTCGACTCGAAAAAAATGAGTCGAATAGAGTTGGTCTTTAAACTCGACTCGACTCGACTCATTCGGAACTCTAGCTTTAATATAATTATATTAAAGCGTGGTATCTCACTTAACCTTCTCATTTATTAATAAAGTTAATATGTTATTATTTGATATATTTAAATATGAATCCTTTTTGTTATAATTTATTTGTGAAATATCAACAATTTTTCTATTTTTATGTAACTTATATTATAGATACCTAGTAAAACCTTCTTAAAATAATTTTATCATATTTTTCTAATATTTTTGATAATTTCAGTTTTTATTGTATAGAAAGAGTTTTATCATATCCTTTATTATAAATTTTAATATAGTGTTATCTAAATTTAACTATTATTAAAAGATTTTATCTCTCATCTATAACTTACATGTTTGTTTATTAGATGCATTTTTATTATTATTATTATTTTTATTATTACGTAAATTTATAAACGTATCTGAAACTTCTAATATATTTTTGTTATTATTTTTCAGTTACTTTTATTTATAATTATTGTTTATTAATAAAGATAACAAAAAAGAAGAGAATTTTAAAGCTATATAAATATTTTATTATCTATCTTTGTAAACAAATACAAGTTCTTGATTAATTTCTTTTTGATATATTATATCTTTATTGAGAAAAAAAAATATTTTTTTAAAATAGTTATGTTATTATTATTATTATCTTAAGATAGAAAAAAAAAGATGAAGAATCTTCAATATTTATCTTCTTTTGTAAAATTTCTTTATTAGAAAAAAGTATCTTGAATAATTTCTTATATAAGCTATATTTCATAATTATTAGTTCTAGTTTTGTTATTGATAAAAAAAATAAGTTTAGATAAGTTAAACTTAAACTTCTTTTAGAATTTCAGTAGAAAAGGAGTATTTTTATCATATTTAAAGTTTATTTTTCTTATAAGAAAAAAATAGCAGAATGTCTATAACTAAAAAAATCTATAATAATCTTATTTTTTATTTTGATAAAAGTTTCTAGCAATTTAAGTAATTTATTAAAAATATGATTATTTTTATTAAAAAAGTATTCAAATTTTTTAGAAATTAAATTTTTGTTATTTTGTATATTTTTTGATATATTTAGATAAGAGTTTTTTTTATTTATATAACTTAGATTATTTTTTTTTAATATGATACTATCATAAGTTTATTAATTATATTATAAAATTTACAAATAAAAATAATTATAAAAAATAATAAAAATAAACTATAACTATTTCTTATAACTATATTATAAATCTATTTAGATTAACCAATCACTAGAAATTTCTTTTTAGAGAAATCAACAGATCTATATCTGATAATTAAACTGTTACTAAAAAATTCAAATAATATATTATTATCAAATTAAAAAATTAGACTATGATAAAACCAAATTTAAGAATTATAGATAATTAAATCTTTCATATAAAAGAGGTTAAATTGCGATTTTAGGAATTAAATTCATTTAAATTTACTTCTTTTTTTAAACAAACTGTAATCTTCTTATTTCTTTTTAATTCTATCATCTTTTCACATCAAAAAATTCAAATTTTATCACAAAATTTAAAAATAAAAAAATTATAAATTTTAATTAAAATTAATTTTGAGTTAGATAATGAAAAAATTTTCTTAAAAAATGCAGAAGTTTAATAGAAAAGATTCTTTTAAATAATAAAATACATAATCAGAGATTTAGTAAGAGGCTGAAGAAATTAAGTAACTATTATCAAAAAGAATGATATAAGTTATTATGATTATTATTTTTTTCTAGTTTATTTCTGATAATATTATCTAAAAAATCTTGTATAGATCTACAAATTAATATAAGTTTATTAATTGTAGTAGAACTAAAGTTGCTTGTCTAAACTCATTTTAGATTTAGTAAAATATCTAAACTATAATTTCACTAATTTTTTACTAAGATTTTAATATAATTTCATTAAATTTTACGTTTTCTATTTAGACAAATTGCAAAACCTCTAGATTTTGTTTAGCAACTTTAGGTAGAACAGTTTCAAAAGTTGATAATCTTCTTTACTTGTATTACATAATACATAATTCTAGTTTTTATAAATATTAGAATATCTTATTTTCAATTTGATAATAGTGAAAAGTTCTTCTATTAAAGACTTGATTTTAAAAATCTTTTTATCTTTTTGCATAAATAAAGTAGTAATTATTATATCATTATTATTAGTAAAGAAAGCAGGCTAGTTTATCAAAACAAATCTAGTAAATTGAGCAAGTGAAAAGTTCCTATTGAGGTTTAAGAAAGTGAAAAACTATGTGATTGCATTAAGATTTTTCCAAAATTTTTTTGCTGATGATTCAATAGGGATATTTTGATAATTAAAGTAAATCTATAAATCTTCAAACATTATAATTTAGACTAAAAAAAGGTCTCAAATATTCTGCTTAACTAAAATATTAGCCTTTTTATTATAGAAATTACCTAAATAATCTTTTATTTTAACAAGATATACTATTAGTTATAGAATCTTCATGCAATATATCAACATTTATACTATATAGTTAGAATTTTTCTTTTATTCTAATAGTAATATCTTTCATAACAATGAATTTATTGAAATTATTAATTATAGTTTGACTATTTAGAAAAATTGTGAATGAAGATTGTACAGGATAAATGATAATGACTGAAAAAAGTGCAAAAAGTTTAGCTTAGATTGAAGATAATGAGTTGAGAATTACAGTAAAAAATGAGGATTAAAGAGCTTAAGAAAGGTTAAAATATATTTATCTAAGGCCTATTTTACATTCAATAGATAAGAAATTAGTTAAAGAAATATTGGTATAAAAAAAAAAGTGTTAAAAAATTAGCAGTGTAGTGAGATTAATAAGCTTCTCTTGATATAATTGATTTAAAATACATTTTCTGATCAGATTTTCATTTTTAATAATAATAAATAATTTAATTATAATTACTAATTACTAATAATTTTAAATATTTAATTTATTTTTTTGTTTGATATTTAGATAAATATCAAATCAATGATTTTAAAATTTTAAATTTTAAAATAATAATTAAATAAATAATTTTAAAAATTAATTTAAAATATGATTTAATTTAATAAATCAATTTTAAAAGTATTAAATTAATATTAAAAAATTTATAACATTTTTTTTTATTATTTAAAAATTTATATTTATATTATAATAATATAATTATTTTATATTTATTAAGTATTTTTATAATGATTTATTACTAAAAAAAAAATTGTTAATTTACTTCAATTTGAAAAATATTATTTGATAATTAAATTATAAATTATTTTAGATTTGTATTGATTTATTTTAATATTTTATTATATAAATCTTTTTTATTAATAATCTTTTTAAGATTTTTATTTGTATTTTAAAATACCAAAAAATATTCTTTAAGATCCAATTTTCTTATAATCCTATTATAATTTATAATAAAAGATTAAAATACTTTTTAAAAATAAAAAAATTCTTATTTGTTTCTTATTTCTCAAAGCTGATCAATTTGCTTTATACTATATTTGTTTATTCTTTTGTTTTGTTAAATTAGTAATACTTGCTCTAATAAAATAATTTTTTTAAATCCTCTTTTCTTTGAGATTGAAATTTTTTAATTTATTGATAAACGTTTTTTGACAAATGTCAATTCGTAACCTTCTCTGCACGTTTGCTCCTAAGATAATTATCAAAATTTTTTTCTTTTTTGATATCAGCCTTTTTGAAAACTTATGAACTTGGTTATATAATAATATTTTTTTAATGAGTCTTATCAGGTCTGTGTACTATTTCTTCAAGTTTTTCACCAAGTTTAATTAAATTTCCTCGAATAACACGAGGATCACTATTATACATTTTTCGTAGTTCAGATATTACAACCGGATTGGTGTCAAAATGCATTAACCAAAAGCTTTATTTTAAAACGAAGTATAAAAACATTAATTTTTAAAAAATATTTCAAAACAAATATATAATAATTAACGTACTGTCCACGATCGTGGTACTCTTGGTGTCTCCGTGTTCTTGTTGGTAATGGAACTTCTCCCCAATTCTCAAACCCTCTCACAACTCCACCTCGTTCCAGAACAAGTTTAGCCGACTTTCGAACAAGGTCTTTAAAGTTTGCCTTTTTATAGTAATATATTAAATTAGATTTGGGAATGGTTTTTAATGGTAGTAATTTATATTTACCTCCATCAAACCAGCTCTAGATATACAAAGGAGTTCATAAAACATTTTAAAATTCTTAAAAAAAAAAAAAAAAAAAAAATTTCGGATTTTAATTCATCTATTTTTGTGTAACCACCAAACATTTTAACCTACTATCAAAAAGATTGTCCATTTTGAACAAGCTAAATTCTTAAAATTTTTATACAATGGCAATGTCTGCTACAAATCAGCTTCTTCCGCTTGGTATGCATTATATATATATGTTCACTGTACCGGGCAACTTAACATTTGAACTTTTTTCTTTATTTTACCTAGTTTTCTAAATGTATATTTTACTTAATATTATAGAACTAATTGACAAATGCATTGGTTCTAAAATTTGGGTTATTATGAAAAGTGAACGAGAATTTACCGGAACGTTGTTGGGTTTTGACGACTACGTCAGTATCCTTTTGAATTATCGCGTTGCTTTTTAAGTTTTTATAATTTATTACGATCTTTAACATTAAATGATAAAATCAGATATGGTGTTAGAGGATGTAACAGAATAGTAAGTGAATTCAATTGATTCTAATTTTAAATGGACGCAAATAGATTTCTAGTTTATATTTTTTGGGAATTCTAGTGAAAATACGCCAGAAGGCCGCAAGACTACAAAACTTGACAAGATCCTGTTGAACGGGAATAACATAACTATGGTAAGTGTAGCCATCTATTCTATAATTAACTTTCCTTGGATCTAATTTTTTTATTTTATTTTAACAGCTCATTCCCGGTGGCGAAGGACCAGAAAATTAGAACAATTTTATTCTTACTAATAGAAATCTGCGTTAATGATATAATAGCATTTATACAATTTTGGTTTTAGCATATGGATAATTTCACCTAATGTTTTTTACATTTTGAAAATGTCGAAATGATCCGATGCCATATAATATAAAGTTGTGTCAATTGTATATTTTTTGTTAACAGACAGATAACATGCGAACCTTATAGTATCAAATAAAATGAAAATCATTCGCGTTATTAGGTTCTACCAAATTACCAAATTAGTACCATGCAAGATTATCAAATATCAAATATTGAATTATTTTGTCAAAGTTATATATTTTCAATTTTTTTTTTTTTTTTTTTTTTTTTTTAAGAAAAATGTTATTATTCGAATCGGACAAGAAACAAAGCAAGCAAAAACGATATTCTGAATTTCAAGCTATCGTTCTATGTGGTTACGGAAACAAGTATATATATATTTATTTTTCATGTACTGCTTATTCGCCTGAATTGTTCTTAAAAGGAGAAACTTGTATCAATAGGCTTTATCCGCTTACCGAGGATAATAATGTGCCTAAAGCTTTGCTTCCAGTAGTTAATAAACCGATGTTACACTATGTTTTAGATTGGTTGGAAAGGGCTGGGATTACCGGTAATTAAATTAATTTTATCAATGGTTTTTTATATTACTCTTCAATTAATAATTTAAATAATAGATGTAATAATCATTTCGGAATCAAGTGGAGAACATAAAATTGGTCATTATATTAAGAATGACTATGAAGGAAAATTGAAACCAAGTTTAGAAATAGTGAAAGAGGATGTAGGAACTGCGGATGCATTGAGAACAATTAAGGATAAAATTAGGGTACTTTAAAAAAATTTTTTTTTTATTTCATTAAAGGACTTTTTGCATTTGCATTTATAATTCATACATTTTAAATTAGAACGATTTCATTGTAATAAGCTGCGATTTGATTCTTGATTTACCTCCTCACCGATTTTTGGATTATCATCGTACACAAGAACCTGCTTTTACAGCACTGTTTTATGAACCTAATAAGTCAGAGGGTGGTGGAGGAAGTGGTAATAATTGTAAGGACGATGGTAAGTTTTTCCTTGTATTTTAATGTTTTAAATTACATTTATTATTCTTATGGAGTTTTGACGTTAATTCAAAAGATTTGAAGCAATTTGTCGGTGTTGACATGAATCGATCACGCCTTGTATATGTTGCTTCCGGAGCGGATTTGGATGAAGAATTTTCATTGCGTATGTCACTGTTATGGAAGTGCGTACGTGTATTTTGAAATAATAACTCTTATAATAAGGATGATTCCCTGGTGGTATACTCATTTTGGAATTTAATTCTAGGTTTCCACGCGTTAACATACTTACTACTTTACAAGATTCTCATCTTTATATTTTTAAGAAATGGGTAATCGATTTAATTGTACAGAGAAAATCAATTTCTAGTGTTCGAGAACATTTAGTCCCATTACTTGTAAAATGTCAATATCAGAAGAAATTATTAGAAAGGGAGGGAATAGATAATTGTAAGGCTTTTGATCTTTATGAAATTATGTTATTTTTGATCATTTAATGTGTATCTAACATTTTTTTTCTTAAAAATCATAATGCTAGTGGCTAAATCACAAGTAAATTATCAGAAAACCGCTCTTGAATATTCTACTACGTGGGATGAAGAGGATGAGGATTCACCTGTTCGCTGTCAGGTTTACATATATAATACTGGATTTTGCGGACGTGGAAACACTGTAGCGAAATATTGTGACTTGAATCGTTACGTATGTTGAATTTCCATTTAACTTTTTGAATGTTGAACATTCATAAATTTTTCTAACTTGTTGAAGTATTGAATAATTTTAAAGATGATGAAAGTTAGCACTGAAACACGCGTTTCTCCGTCAGCAGAAGTGAACACCAAGACTCAAGTGAGATATAATTCATTCTTTAAGATTATTCTTAATAATTAATTAATAATTATTATTGCTAATTTTTAAAAAAAGGTTGGATCGGATTCATTTGTAGGTGATGACACTAAAATTGATGAACGCACATCTATAAAACGTTCAACTATTGGGTCACATTGTATTATTGGCAAAAATGTCAAGATTTCAAATTCTGTTTTAATGGATAATATTATCATCGAAGATTAGTAAGTTGATATGATCTTCTTATTTATTTCCGATTCCTTATTTTACTGATTGCTTTCATTTAATAGTGTTAAATTGGATGGATGTGTTGTTTGTAACGGCTCCAAAATAATGGAAAAATCTGTATTGAAAGACTGTGAAGTTGGTGGTGGTTATGTTGTAGTGTCAGAAAGTACGTATATCAAATTCATCTTAATTCTAATATTATTGATTGTACTTACATTTCTAATTAATATTTTAGCACAAACCAAAAACGAACAACTCGTCGAATTCCGAGATTTAAGTTAAAAAAAAAAATTTTATTATCATTTAATTATAAACTTGATGTAAAAAGTAAAATCTTATTTAAATTATGAATAGAGATTATAATTTTATAATTTTATTGTAAATTTTTTTATTCATAATTTTGATTTCATACTGCGCATCGTATAATATAAAAAAAAGGTTTAAATCATTGAAAATCTAAAATATTTGCCATGAACAAAATTTCTTGATTGTCATTTCTAATTCAAATAAAGAATTATCATTGAATTAGTGTTTACTCCATAAATGGATTTTGAGCATGATATTAGAACCTATCTAACCTAAAGTTGAAAAGTGGGAATTGTGTAACATGCTCGGTAAAGTTTATGCGACCCAAATTCCCAAGGATCAAATTATACATAGGTCTTTTTCAACAAAATGCTCCGCTTAGCAACTCCAACACGCGCTTTGAAAAATTTCTATACTTCGACTTTAACTCGAGGTAGTTCCTCTGGGCTTATTGTTAAAAGGTCTAAATACACGCTTCCGGACCTTCCTTATGACTACAATGTAAATATTTTTCGAATTCATTAATGCAAAAAGTGAAATGCAAATAGTGAAATATATTCCAAATAAATTCTGGATGATTTGCAAAAAGATTAAATAAATAAAAAATTCTTTTTCTTATTATAGGCTCTTGAACCCATTATTTCTGCGGAGATAATGCAAATTCATCATTCTAAGCATCATCAGGCCTATGTTAATGGATTAAACCAAGCCGAAGAAAAACTCGAGGATGCCTTTAAAGGAAAGGATGTTACCACACAAATCGCGATACAATCTGCATTGAAATTTAACGGGGGAGGTAGTGTCAAGATTGATTGATTTTGTTTGATCATTTTCAAAGATTAAATCTAATTTGATTTGTTAATTTAGGACATATTAATCATTCTCTTTTTTGGAAAAATCTCGCTCCAAAGAAAGGAGATGGTGGCGAACCTCCAAAGGGTACATTCATTATCTCAATCATCTCAACAAGTTTTTGAGATTTTTTCAACTTAAATTCACGTGCCTTATTTCTTTTTCCCACAGGTGATCTTTTGAAAGCGATTAAAGATGAATTTGGGTCACTTGAGGACTTCATTAAGAAATTCAACGTTCAAACGGCCGCTGTTCAAGGTTTGATTCATACATCCTTTCAATTAATTTTTTAAATTATATAATATCTATAAAAAGAATATTAATTTGACATTTTATCTCATCTAGGTTCTGGATGGGGTTGGTTGGTAATGTATTATATGGAAAAAAAAAAAATCAAGTCAAATGAAAATTTTCTGTGCTAAAATACATTTCATTTCTTAGGGTTATAATAAATCAACCAAACGTCTTGAAATTGTGACTCTCCCAAATCAAGATCCGTTAACAAGTAGAATTATGATATTTTTTTTTATTCTTAATACTTTCTTCACCTTTAAATAAAAAAAAAATGTATATATTAATAATTTTCTTTATGTTCCAATAGCTCATGTACCTCTACTTGGAATTGACGTTTGGGAACACGTATGTTATATTCAAGATCATTTCTTTGATACTCTTACTTTAAACATATACATAATTTTCATTTTCTGAAAAAATCTTGTAGGCATATTATTTACAGTATAAGAATGCCAGACCTGATTACTTGAAAGCAATTTGGGAAGTTATCAACTGGAAAACTGTTGCTGACAGATTTGCTAACGCTAAATAAAGCGAGCACGCATTTTTTTTTTTTTTAAAAAAAAAAAAGATTTCAATAATGGTTATGATACGAATAATTGAATCATGATAAAATTATCATTTTCCGTAATTTCGTGATTTATTTGCCACCAAATATTTCTTTTCATTTCATTTTTCTTTTTTTTTTTTGGGTTTTTTTTTTTTGTTTATCAAATAAATTACATAAAAGCTAGGAAAACTTTACAAATAAAAGTATAATTACATGCAAGTATAATAAGAAAGTTAATGTTCAGTTAAAATTTAATTCACGGAGAAAAAAATTTTACTGCACATGAACTATCAAATTAAGGATGAAAAAATTGTAAATGATTCATGAATATATTTTTATATGTGTGAAGATATAGATGCTTCAACTTCAGACGGATTTGAAGTGTGATCAACCCTGCTACTACCTTCACCGATAACATTCTTATCATCATCATCATTATTACTAGCAATTTTCCCCTTCTTATTATTATTATTCCGTTCTGCCATTTCTTCTACATCCTCGCGACACATTGGGCATTTTTTATTTAATCTAAGCCATTCATCTACACAATCTTTATGAAAGTGATGAGAACACCATAAATGTCTTAATTCTTCACCATCTTCATAAGATTCTAAACAAATTGAACAAACAGCATCATCAGAATTTGGAATGGTAAGATATTGTGAAACTGTTGGGGGTGAATTGGTTAATGTTCCTTTGCTATTTCTGCCGAAAAGGAATTTAAATCGAGGTTTTTTACGTGTTGACGATGGTTGTGGTGTCATAGGTGGGATTTGTGGTGGTGGTATGGTTATAACAGTATCAGGTGATTGTTGTCCTTCATGTCTTTCCCCAGATGCTTTATATTTCACCAAAGGTATCTTTTGAATAACATCATCTCTTGCACCACTAATTCCAACCGCTTCACTAACATTTAACACCCTCATTGCTACCAATACGCACGGCAGGCAAAATATAACAGCCAAACATAATAATATTGGGATTGTAATAATAATGTATCCGAGGATAACCCATGTTAAAGAAAGGTAAAAAACTGGTGGTGAAGTTTGGTGACATGATGAGGTGGTGAAAAGTAAGTAATTGCCAAAAATAAACCATAAAGTAGCAAAGAGATCGAGAAAAGATTTTAGTCTATTATTTTACATTATAAAAAAAAAAATTGTTAAATTATTTCTTTTTCTTTTTTTTTAAAAAAAAAAATAAATAAATCATAATTATATATATAATTATAATGGTAATTACTCACCGATCAACCCATCCATCCCTTCTTTGATTTTCATTTTCATTTTGATTTTGACCATTTCGTCTGTTATCTCTAGGATTTAAATATAAATATACATTGACTGGACATGCAACTATTACCCTAACAATATACAACATAAGAAACACCTCTAATGGCCTATCACATTTTAGATTACGTGAAATTACAAGAATTACTATAGTTACAACAACCTTTTTTTAAAAAGAAATTATTTGAACAAAGGTTGGTTAAGTTTACAATATGTTTGAAACCAAAATTTGTTTGATAAAATATACATACCTGAATAAGAACCATTATTAAATTTAGAATTAATAACATCTTGGAAGTTCTAGATATAGATCTAAAGCTATCAACAATATACCCCCACCAATTCCGTCTGACCCGTCTTGAACCTGCTGCAGTTGCCCTTACGGACGTCGTAGCAAAGGAAGACGTTGGTCCAGAAGAAAAAACTGAAGATAATACTGCTCTTGATTGTCCTCTGGATCCAGGTGAAGTTTGTTCATTAGAATTATTAGAATTGTCATTATCCATGTTGTGGAAACTTGAACCACTATTCGTTACTAAAGTATTTGGTAAGGATATTGAATGTTCAGATGATTGTGTAGTAGACCTCGTTATACTTGCAACTTCGTTATCATTTGCTGAAGTTTCACGAGGATGACCCTCCATTAATAAATAGTTGAATAACGTAACAAGTAAAAAGTAAAAGGAAAAATAAGTTCTTTCGTTCTTTTTGTTGTAGTGTCACGGGACTATCAAATAAGTTGGCTGTTCAAAAAAAAAAGTTGTGATACGTTTGTAAATTTATAAAATATAATAATGTACCTTTAAGGGTCTTTTATACAAATCTAAAATCTAAAAGACACGGAAATAAATGGGGGAAAAAGAAATTTATTTTGTTTGATTCATTATGATATCGGCGCAAACTAATTTAATTGTTTAATTAAATTTCAAACGAAAATCTTAATTGATGTAATAATTACGTTTCAAAATTTCAAATCAATGATAACAAAAAGACAATTCATAGAATAATAATCCAAAAAATGGGCATGTTTATGTATATATATAGTTATAGTAATATCATATTAAAGCTACTTAATCTTTTTTGTGTAACAAACCAAATCCGATCAATATTTTTTTATGGTATTTTTTTTTTTTAGTCGTCTACTTTAAAACCTATCATTACTAATAAATCCATATTAAGTAAAGTCCTGGTATTTTTCATAACACTAATTCAACTAGGAAACGGTTTCAGAAACCATGGTAAAGTCCGGGCATAACGATCAATATATTTTTGGAACTTGGATTTACGCTAGTAATATTTTTTTTTTATTTAAACAAAAAATAAATGAAGTTTTACTACAAACTAAATCAAAAATTTGCATAATTTTTCATTTATACTGTATACATAAATTTCTTTGCAAATAAAAGTGTTATTTATACTTTAAGAAAATTTGTAAAGCTACCAGTTTTTATTAATATATTAATAACATTTTAATTTGATAAGTATAGTTTCAATTTCATATGTAGCAAAAAAATACTAATTTATTCTTCAAAATTATGAAAATCCTTAAAGTACTCTTATTGCAACATAATAGAATGTTGCTACTGCTTGGTTTATTTAAACATATCATTCCTAAGGATATCAAACAGTAAGATACAAGTTAATAAGTTTACTTGAAATTAGGGCGAATCATATTATTTCTTTTAGTTCATTAAACTGTTTCTAAACTGTTGATTCCTCAAGATACACGAATAATAATTATTTAATATAAAGATGTTTTTATTAAAAAATGAATTAATACAAAAATTCCTATTGTATTATTATAAAACTATCAATTGTAGATCTAAACTAACTAACTGATTCCCTTTATTTAGTCTAAAACTGCTAATATTTATAAAATTTCATTAAGCCATCCAAGCCATAATAAAAAGCTGGCTAATTCTACTTTTCTACCAGATTTCAGTTATTTTTTTATTTGTATTTCTGTTTTCTATTCCTATTTTTTATTTTTGTTTCCTGGTTTCTTTCATATTCCATCTTCTTATATTTAAATATGATTAATTATAAGTATTTGATTAATTACATCATTTAACTAATTATATCATTATGATTATATAATTTAATACTTTGCCTATTCTAATCATATCTGTCTAACAAATATCTATCTTTTATTATGCTATATCACATGATTTACTTTACCTTAATCAATATATCATTTTATATAATTATTATTTTGCTATCTAATAAATTATTTTTTAATAATTAATTTCTAATAAATTGTTATTTGATAATTAGTTCTATAACAATATTGTATTCAAATGCATTGATAATTTGATTGAGATAAGTTTTGTAAAGTTTTTTCAGTATTTTTTTATGTTGATAGTAACATTATAAATAAGCTTCCTTTATTTCTTTATATTCTATATAATACTTATTATATCAATATAAAAATAATGAACTTGAAACCCAAAATTTTTATTAAGTATCTCTTTCATTCTAGCTAATTAGAGATATTAAGCAGTCTTTAATTGATTCTTATAATTAAGAAATTATTAATTTAAGAAAAATTTAATCATTTATATATAATAAATAATTCTATCAAAAAATATCATAAAAATTTTATAATTAATTTGTAAAAAGCAAAATAATATTTAAAATTGGTAATTTTAATGAGACTGCTAAATATAAGACTGACTGGTCTTAAGTTCTTAAATTTTAAATTTTAAAAAATTCTGAGATTTTAAGAGGGTTTATTATACATTTTCATTTAGTATTTCATTAAAATATTATAATAGATAAAGTTTCATAATAAGTTTATAAATATAATTTTTTATAATTTTCTTAAAACTTTTAGGACCACTTAATATCTCTATAGTTAATTGGTTATTATTATCACTATAAATGATTCTTTTTATATTATTATTATTTAAAAATCTTTGATTAATTTATAAATTAAATCTAATCTTAAATTTTTATAATTTTAAATTTTTTAAGTTTTTTTTTCAATAATATATAAATTAATAATTGAAGTATCTAAAACTTAAAAAAAATAATAGTATTTAAATTTAAAATACGATTAATTGTATTAAATAGTAACTTTATAATTGATCTGTTATATTTACACTATTTATATTATAATTATAATCATTAATAATAGATAGTAGGTATTAGTATAATTTTACAAGAGGAACCTTCAAATATTTTTTTAACTTTTTATATTATTAAACTCATCTTCTAAGTTTTTTATATTATATAATATTAAATATTGTAACAGAACTATTATTTACTCATAGTATTGCTAATATATCATCAATAATAATACTAATTAGAAAATCTTAATCATTTGATTTATTCTTTCTTTTCTTAATACTATAGGAAAACTTGCTGTTTTAATAAGATAGTTATATATAATGATAAAAAAAATTCTAATACATTGATAGATTTCTTTGGTATTTTAAATACTTTTTAATTTTATATTTATAAGATTGCTTAATAATTAGTTTCTTATTTAGAGATCATTATTTTTAATTAAAAATTTTTTTAAAAATTAAAAATAATAAGAAAGGAAAAAAATTTTAATATTAGTAATACAAAAAGATATATATTTACTTACCTGATGATCATATTTCATTTTACATAATTTAGATCAAATTTGATTTGATTGAGATATGTATATTTTTATTTTATAGAAAAATTCATAATTGTTATTATTCTACACTATATTTGTTGAAATTAAATTAAATATATTAATTTTATAATACTATAGTTTAGATAAATTTTATTATTTTTCCAATAATTTTCAATTAATAGAAATTTAAACACATTTAAATATATGATTATAGTCAGCTATATTTTTAATTTACAAATAATTAATTTTTTTTTAATTTCATCTTTTAAATAAATTATTTCTTTTAATTCTATGATAATAAGTATAAATATTTGTATTTAGATAATAGATTTAAGTTATTAAGATAAAAAAATTGAGAAAAAATCATGTATAAAATTAAGTTTTTGAATAAATTTTTTATATTTACATTATGCAATTAATAAACATATTGAAAGTATATAAATTGTATAAATTCAAGTGATTCATTTATTATTTTTTTCTTTTTTAGAATTATTTTTATAACTATCATCTTTATCTACAAAATTTCACTTTTAAGTAAAATGATAAATATAATATTCAATATTCTCTTTATTAAGTTATTTATATATTATTTAAAAGATATTTAAAATGTACATAAGAAAAAAATAATCAAATTTTAATTATTAATTTTTTTGTGTAATATAATAAAATAATATATAAATAATAAATTATACAGGTGAATTTATCTACATAATTGTTACATGTAGGCAAATTTACCTGCATTATATATACTGAATAAATTAATATTTAGTAGTAATTTATAGTAATAAGGGGATTTATATATATGACGTAATTATGGATTAATATAAAATTGAACTCCTCCCTTCTAGTGAGATTATGATATCACATGATCATAAATTTCGACTAATAATCATCACGAGTATTACACATGATTAGAATTAATAGTAATTATACTAAAAGATATGTAAAATATATATAAGTGAAATGAAATCAACCTTTAGGGTCATTTTATTTATTAATATAGTATAAACTAAGTTAGTTAACATTTATACTACATACATACTAAGTATCTTGAATTTGTTATACATAATCTAGTATATTTTTTCATGAGCATGCTGATTATAAAATTAATCATCATTATGATACTAATTAATGCATTTTTTACCTAATGTACATTCTGATATTCGCTTAGCTAGAGATTCTTCAACTTTCCTATACCTAAAAATTTTAGTGTTAAATTATTTAATAAAATAAGTGCATGACTTACCTTGCTTTTTTTATTTCATTTCTATCACTGAACATTCATCATTTTTCATTCCTAAAATAATTTAATAAAATAATAAATTTGAGTGATATAACCTAAACAGTTTAAAATCATATTGTTCTTTCATAACTACATACATATGACTCATCGTCAAAATTTAACTATATGACTCCATCATATCTATAATGATTTGATTGTGTTTTTTATCACCATCTTGATTTTCTTGTCCAAACTTCCTTAATATGCAGGCTTTTCTAACTATACTAAAATATAACAAGTTCTATATTTATAAAATTCCCACAGATCAACACCAGAGATTTTGTAATGCTTTTAGATATTATCATATAGTAAATGTAAGAAATCCTGTATATTCAAAAGTAAGTTTATATATACAATATACTGACGCATGAAAAGAGATTTAATATAAACCTCAAGAAGAAATTAAAAGTAAAATCTAAGAATATCTGGCAACAACAATTCCAATTCAAGGTTTTTTGCAAACTAATTATGCATAACTCAGCCCATCTCAAATCTCAAGATCTGTTCAAGCAACTCAGACCTTTCAACAACTAATAAAAAAGATGATCATAGCTGATACTAATCCATCTTCCAATGCAATCACATAGAAAAAAGTCTCAGAAACTATCAATAAAACTAACATAAAGCTTGTAGAACTTCAATGAATCTATAATTCTACTAATGACCTAGAAATTTGAAATAATTTAGCAGAATACATAGCAAATCTTAAGAAAATTTTACGCAATGAGGATAATAAAATTAAAAATTAAAGTGTCAAGCAAGCTATCAACATAAAAGCAGGGAAAAAAAGTAAAGCTTCTACAAGAACATCAAAAAATAATACAATACAAATCATTTGATCATTCATCCCTTTTGATTCAATATCTCAATTTGTATAAACATATACATGAATATATCAAGTTTAGAGTTGCAGATAAAAAAAAGAAAAAAAGAAGTTATTGAAGTTAGAACCATCTGCCATCTCTAAGAAGAACTCAATTCAAAATATAATAAATACCTTTTTCATATCACCCCTAGTAATTACCTTCTATAATCTTAATTAAATTCTATAGCTGCAAAGGCTCATCACTATCTAGCTAATATTGCTATTTCTTCTGTTTCTCAAGATGAAAAAAAAGAACATTCTGATGAACACTATTGTCTTGCATTTGTAAAAGAAGCAAAACAATTTGTAGCTTTATTTCTGACCTATTCTATTATTATTTTCCAGGATTATAAAGCCAAGATTCCTCTTGGTATTCTCACAGTTAGAAGAACTTTTCAGATCATATAGAGTTTTTGAGAATCAGTTATATTATCTGATCACAATTTTCCAATTAGAATGCAATAAAAGCTTATTTCATTAGTCTATTTGCTTATTAACCTAAACAATATAAATGATACTTTTCATAATGGCCAACTTTTAATTTTCATATGTCTATAATACCAAGTTGATACAAGCTCAATCTCTCATATAAGTGATTTGACTTCACTAATAAAAGATAGGTGTCTATCTAAAAACTAAAGAATAGTGAAATGATGGCTCCTAGTGATAATAATACTATGAATGAAGATCAGACCTTTAATGTGTCTAAAAATATGCTAAATGATAAAGGTACTAATAAAAATACTATTACATTTGAAAGAGTTAGAGATGCAATCACCTTTTATATTTACTGCATTACAGAAACATTTCTTCCCAATAAATCCTTTTACAAAAAGACCAATAAAGCTTACAAATTGTTCAATAATGTAGAATGCCTCTCATTCATTAGTGCATAAGTGAAGCAGAATCCTGAAAATAAACATTAAAAATTATCTGATTAGGATTTATAACACGCAAAGATGCAAATCATGCTATTGCTGCTAAAATTCCTAATATGAAAACAGTCATATTTAAACCTTTTATTATATCAGCCTCATTCAAGTTTGACCTGAGTTTGTCGATTAAGATAACTGAAATTCCTATTTCCACTTCTGAACAAATCATTTGATCAATATTTACCTGATTTGGCATGATCATCAAGTGCTCTATGATGATGAAAAAACTTTGGCAATAAGCAACCATCTCGTATATACCTGAAGCAGATCTATCATTTTTTGATATACATGCTGGTATCTTCATTTTAAAAGATATGGTTAGAGTATGTGTGTACTCACTATCTAATGATGAAATTAGAACTAAATCTCAATTCACCTTAAAACTTACTAATCTTCCAAAAAATACAACAGGTCGAGAATTAGAACTAATTGAAAAGGTCATGAATGCAGCCACCTAGGTGATTCTCAAAGCCAGATCAAACTACAGGAACCTTTAATATGCTTTTATACACTTTTGTAGTAAAGAGGATATAGAGGCCGCAAAAAATGGAAACCCGATCATTTTGATAATTGAAAACTTATATGGACTGTGCTAAATATCAATTTGTATGCTTACTGTTCTATCCTAGAACATGACTCACATAACTGCAGGAAAAGAAAACCCACCCTAAAAGATAGACAAACTTAAAACTTATATCAAAGATTCAAACTTGCACAATTTAAAATTATTTAGCATCTGCATCACGTTCTAAAGTTATCTTTATCTATGATCAAAATACAATGTTCAATTCTAACAATCCAAAATCTTTTACAAACAAAACTAAAGGTACTAAATCTATGGTTACCCATAATTCAACTTCTCCCATCAACATCACAAAACTAAAACAATCATCTCTTGACAAATTAATCCATGCTCATAAATTATGGTCAGAACAGATGAAAGAGGAGGATATTTTATATAGATCGATCAAAACACCTGCATATGAATTTACCAATACACAGAAGATTTTAAATAAGTTAGATGCTATTACTATAACACTAGTTATACTTCATAATAATCTTGCCTTCTCAATATACTGTCTCAATGAAGTTGAAAAATATCTTAATATCTTCACTTTCACCTCTAAAAAGCTGCAGAACTTAATAAAGCCAATAAAGCAGAAGATATTATAAATACTGATACTGTTTATAAACCTGAAGTAGACATCTCAGACTCTAAAGTAACTGAACATGAAAAAAATATTGCTTTACTATACAAAGAAAATGAAGAATTACATGTTTATTATAAAGTTATAGTTGAAAAACTCAATGTTGCTCTTTAAGCTATAGCTAATATTCAAAACATAGTGTTTGATGAAATTCATCCTAGCCACAAAATTCTAATTCCTAAACTCAATTTACCTGGTACTATTAACACTTTAGAAGATGATACAGACAGTGATATACATTTTTGATGTCTCAGAGATTTGTTGTTCCAGCTATATGTCCTAGCTATTTGTCTCAACCTATTCCACACTATGTTTTAATATTCTATCTATCCCATCAGTGTCCCATCAATGTCCCATGACAACATTGGGTACAAAGGTCCTAGCCCTAATTTATTTTTTAAATAATCATGATCTCACAATCATTTAATACAAAAATGGTGCCTTTTACTCTTAATATCGCAATCCATAATATTCTTTTTTTATTCTACCATACAAACAACAAATCCTTTTAATCTTTATACTATTCACAAGTTAGATATTATCACTTTATAAGAAACAAACTTCAAAAATCCATCTCATATACACTCCTTAAAACCCATTTGTTTTGATAAATTTGTTTTCTTTTTTAATATAGACCTCTCCTCTCAAAGTATATGTTTCAGAGTTGGTTTTCTTGTAAAAAACACTTGGCTAACCACGTGTTTCACCACATATTCTTTTATTATTGCATCTATTTACTTGATTTTTAATTCAAAAATAAAACTAATTTCTGGATTATCAACATTTATATTTCTAGTTTGAATATTCAATTACGTTACAAAACCTACAGGAAAATAGTAAATCTTATAAATAATGCTCACTAAAAAAGCTCCTTAGTAATTCTTATTGAAGATTTTAACTATGATCTATCAAAAGTATATAACTTCACAAACTTAAAGAACTTTTTTGAGACGCTCAATAATCTATATCTGATAAATAACTTGGATCTGATCAAAAATCAAAAGTCAACCTATAAGCTTATTATCTACATGACCAATACTGACTGTTCTACTATTGACTACATATTTATTTATTCGACACTTGTCCCTAATCTTATAAATTAAGTAGTTATCAAGGTTGATAATGATAAATCTGACTATGCTATAGTTCATGCTACAATTTTATTAACAACGATCAACCTTCATTTGTACAACAGATAACAATAAAAAAACTAGTTTTTCAATACTAGGATATGTTTAATGACGATTAGAATGCCTTTGGTATTTCAGTGGATCACAGATGTAAGAACACTAGATTAAATCTCTTCATACTAAATAATATTCGTATTATTCACTACCTTAATTTTTATTAGGATCTGTTACAAAAATCAATTATTGATACTGCTATTAAAACTATCCTAATAAATATACTTCACATCATGCTTAAGACCTAAGATCACGCATCCTCAAATTAATATATAAATGTATCAAAATAGTACAAAAACTTTGTAAATTAAGTAACAAATACATCATCTAGAATAGTGTTGACTTTAAATAGATTATTCTTTACAACAAAATATGCGTTTTTTTAACAGAATTTGATATAATACTTTTGAATATAAGTTAACTGTATATTGATAACATTCGCATCATCAAGTTGCAGTTAATAGACCTTCACAAAATACTTTCAACAACTGCTAAGCTTAACGAAGTTGAGTTTAAGACAAAACAATTAATAAAGCTATTGAACGTTATTGTGTTAACATGATTGATGATTAGAAATCTATGTTCAATTCATTATTAGAAAAATCTCGCAGTACTATTCTATTAGATAGATGTATAAATAATAGTAGTCCAGATAAAGAATTCTTTACAGACTTCAAAGATGTTCAAAAATAAACAGCACATCATTTCTAACAAGTGGTTGGCTCATAATATTCTAACCCATTACTTTCAGAGGCAAGGGAGCAAGTTTATATCCCTGATGAATTAATTGATCCTGATATCTATAGATTGTTAATGCAACCCCTGATTGAAGAAGAGTAAAATAATATTATTAAGGCGTTCCCTAATGATAAAGCCTCTGAACTATCAAAAATATCAAATGAAATACTAAAACATCTCAGTCCCTTTTCATCAAAATGTTTCTGGATCATTATTTGTAAATACTTTGCTCTCAATTTATCACCAAGTAGATGGAATTTAGCCTTTGTTTATCCCATTCCCAAACCCAAACCTTAGGAATATAATCTTACAAATACTTGTCTAATCACCTTGTTGGAATGCTCACAGAAAGTACTAACCAAATTAATCAATGGTTGACTGTTAAAGATCTAGTTTGTTAATAATATCCTAAAAGAAAATAATTTTGCTAGCCTCTCTTGCAAAAACACTTTTAAACCAATTCATATTTTTGATAACATCAAATACAATGCTTCATTTCACTGCAACAATCTGTGAATACTTTTCTAAGATATGTTAAAGACTTATAATTATATCAACATTACTATGTTAATTAGAGCTCTAGATCATTTATGCATCCCAAAAACTTTCATTAGACTTTTAATTTCAATCTTCCTTTCTCATTTTAACCAAGTTTTATCATGTACAATAATACTGATACTATTTAGTCCTTTCAGGAATTGATTAAGGAGAGATTATTTCTCCTATTTTATGATGTATATATTATAATCCCCTATTATGTTTTATATAAAATTCACCCTACAACTATACCTAACATATTAATTGAAGAGCTGATATCATTAAACAAAAGATACAAAGTTTTTCAAATCATGTTACTGTTCTCGCTTATATAGACGATATACTCTGGATAGCTAATTCTAGGATTGACCTTTAAAATATAATGATTATTGCTGATTTGTTCTACATCCTGAATAGCATACAAATTAACTGGAATAAATCAGTGCTGATGATCAATAATATAGACCTTAATCCTATTAATTTTAAATTTAATAACAAAGACATTTGGCTTTCTCTGCTCTTACACAAAGAATTCACAAAATACTTAGGAGTATAAGTCTCCCTTTTTAACAATAATCAATTCGTTATAAATCAGATTTAGGATGAATTCAAGAAAACAAAAACTGTACTTAACAAGAAAAAACTTACAGCCAAACATATAGTTACAATATTTAATGTAATAGTAATCCTTATATATTATACAAAACTAAACTCACATTTATTTCTCATTCTACTTATGACATTCTGTTAACATTCTTTAGAACTTTTTTAAAAAGAAATTGGGTCCCTCAAGATTCATACCAGTATCAGTAATATACTCAATGTTTGAGTACAATCTCATACACTTTTATAACAAATAAATGCAAGCTAAGTCATCTGATCTTTTAAAGATGATCAATAATATCTCACTTCTTGGGTCAACATTACGCTTATGTAATATGCAACTTCAAATATTCAAATAGTTACCCTTATTTCCATTAACTAATTGGCCTTATGATAATATAAAACCATTTAAAGAATGGTAGTCTTGTTTTTTGTCTGCCACGAAATATGATAGGTTTTATTTTCAATAATATATTAATGAAGACCTATGATTTAAGATAAATTGAAAGAGGTTGTATTCACATTTCAAATTTTCTAACCATAAAATCTTACAGGTAAAACATATTGCGATTATATTTATTATCAATCTTATATATTGACTAACTTTCAATGATGGATGGTCTCAACTTGTTCACTGCTTTTGATCTGAATATGATATATGATTCTGTATTTTATAGTTCTAAATAGTTTAATCAACTGGAATCTAAATTTTTGATCAACGCATCTTTCAAACAATTATCCAATAGATGCCTTTCTCATGCATTTCTGATTAAAGCACCAACATAACTAACCACATTCATAATATCACTAACTAATCCAACGTTTGTAGTTATTTGATCTAATCAATATATGACTTTCATCTTAGAAAAGTTACCAAAGAGGAAGATACAATCATTTATGCACAACACTACTTATTAACTTAGTTAAAATGTAACTGAACACCCATATCTTCCTATACTATATGTAATATTTTTGATCACTCTGCTATTATCCTGTATAAATAACAATAAAGACACAGCTTTTGTGCTATTAAATTACCTAAAACATATTGTTCTATATTTAAAGTATTTCACAGACCTCGTGAGGGATGGTAATGCAACCTTTCATACCTTATGTTACAAAAATTTAGCCTTATCAACATTAATCTTTTCATACCAATATCCAACCAAACCTTTGCCTAATTTATCAATTCTTCCTTTTAATCAACATTCAATCAATAAATTAGAACAACTTAAAATACAATTTGCTAATACTAATTTTCTCTAATTTTATACAGATAGTTTTCTTACTTCCTTAGGATCTTCTAACTGCTAGATGGAAATTGCATGGTTATAGACTGACTAGAATTAGCTATTACTCTCCTTTAATGCTATACTCATTTTACACTCTCTCTTATCTATATTAATAGAAATAGCTGCTATTTTTGCTACAGTATATACGTCATCACCTAATACTAACATTAAAATCTGTACTGATTCACAAGCTGCAATTGCATCATACAATAAAATTATGATACTTTGTGAGGTATCTCCCTCTCTCAACTCTGCAGTTAAAATATCATACTTTCATATTTGGATGACTATATTACATCTTATAGCCATGTATAATATTAAATTTATACTCATCAAAGTCAAAACTCATGAAAATGACTAATTCAACAATCAAGCTAACCTTCTAGCAAAACAAATTAATAGTGCTTCTTTACACATCAATACAAATCATTTAGGATCAAAATATATTTTATATTATAATAGTATACAAATAACTCCACCTCACCTATTTATTAAATACTTACAACAAGACTCTTAGACAGATACTTTCCTGAATCTCCTACATCTTGCTAAATATAGCAACTTCTACATTGATTAATAAATCTTATTTTATATTTTTAATAATTCAGAAAATGCTAGGGTTCTATTTTTTGATGCTTGTAAAAGAAAACAATTTAACTAAAATTGCTTTTACAATTACTCTTCACTTTGGTAATAATGAATGTTTGATATTCTTAAACCTACACTACCTAAAAATAAGTTTGCGCAGTTTTGAAAAAATAGTAAATAAATTTGTGCAATTTTGAAAA
>CAJVPP010001020.1:0-23485 GCA_910592005.1 Funneliformis mosseae | reverse complement strand
TTCTTGGGTAAAAAGGTTTTTGAAAATATCAAGAGTCATGTTGTATAGATAAAGTTTTTAATAAAAATAAAAGTTTTTTTTGAAAAATAAAATTTTTGTTTTTTCTAAATTTTTGGGTACGGGAGAGAGAGAGAGAGAGAAAAGTTTACCATCGATTTCGTCATTTTTTTTTTTTTTTTTTGTATTTTAACGATGTGGTACTGCCACAATTTATTAATAAGATTCATAATTTTAAATGTACTAATCTATATAAAACAAATTAAAATACAAATAAGAAAATCTAAACTAAACTGTAGCTACCCCTGTGACTCTATTTCAAGCCCGTTTGAGTTGACCAATCACCGGCTTTTCCCTCCAAGAAGTCCACTAAAACCACTTTTAATGAACAACTTGTCAACGAGACAAGCTAATGAAGTTGTCAGCAACACAACGCTTTTCTTTAAACTAACCACTAATCTCCTGACTATGAAACAAAAAGAAAAATACCCTCCAGAGCACACGAACCTGAGATTAGCTTCTGAAAAAAGAAAGGTTAAAAAAAACAACCAACTCCAACAAGTTCTTAGTTAAAATGCCTAGTTAATTCTAAGTTACAACGATCTCTCACAACAGGAACGCCCAAAACACTAAGTTCCGTTAGAGGTTCTTCAGATATCTCAAACTTCCATGTTGATATGTCTGTCAATTCAGATTACAGCCGCCGGCAAAAGCACAGAGCCCAAAATACATAGTTGCGAGAACCGGAAAATTCTGCTAAGATCGGCGGACTATATGACATCAGAAATCTTTAAAAGAATGTTGTTGTTTATAAAGGTAATTGGATAGTCATTACGTGAGATTTGTTTACGCCCAAAGATATGTCGATTCTGATCGTCATTTCAGATACCCCTAGATGCCCACTTTTTGTGAGCAAAAAAGAAAAAGGAAAACAAACGAGAAAAATATTCGAGAGAAGTGGCGAAAAAAATATTTTAACAAAAAAACACCACCGTTTGGACTAACAACGAAATATTTTTTGGTTGAGGGTATGGGGAATAAAAAGAGGAATATTTTTGAAAAGGGGAGTTATTGTTTTTGTTCGCAGGCTAAGCCTTGGCCGTCCTTAAACGAACACGTTTTTTACGTAAAAATTCTTGGACAAAATCCAACGAGGGAGAAAGAGTTGGATAATAGTTTTCATCATTTCCGTCATTTTCGTCGTTTCCGTCGTTTTCGTAATTTCGGCCGGTCGATCGCTAATTCGCGTTAAGGAATTACAGCTCCGTTTAGTAATGATCTACGGAATTATACTTAACAATCTTTTCGAAATATCTCACTAAATATTGGTCCAATCAGGTCGAGCTTATATTCGTTGGAAAGCTCTCATCAAGACGGTTCTAATGATACTATTTCCATCGAAATATTGATCATTAGTTCAAGAGTTATTCCATTTATCAATATATATACCTTTTTTATGTAGGTAAAAAATGGCTTACGTATTACTATATTGAAGTTTATTATTAATGTGATAAAAGTTAACAAATTGATTTTACCTCCTTAATATTTCTATAATTATCTTTATAATATAATTATCTAATATGACAAAGTGATAAATGGCATTAAAAAAATTTTTATTTATTACTGAAGATTTCTGATTAAATATCATTTTCGTACTATATTTTAAATAGAAATATGATTTAATGAAGAGGTTTAATTTGTGTTTCTTCACTTTATAAGGAAGTATGAAATTTATGATGAAGGATAAAATTCATTATACTGATTAGTCTTTTTAGTGTTAAATACTCGAGCTAATTACTATAAAAAATAAAGTATAAAATATAATCCTATCAGCTTCTTTTTTTCTTTCAGATAAAAAACACTATACAAAATAATTAATAATGCCAGCTAAACTCTTCGCAATTTGTTTTATGCATAATTTTACTGAATGTTTAACTTTAAAATTCATAATAAAAAAGTTTATAGCAGTTTTTAGGTTGAATGCAAATAATTTAATAAAATCGTCTATCTCAAGATCAAAGTCTTCATCCTATTAAACTATTAAAACCTGAATTAATGATTTTGAAACTGGTGATGTAATTTTTTTAAAGAAGAAGTTCATCACTTATTTGAGATATTATTCTATATATATAGTATAATCTTTTAAACTTTTTACTATACTTTTATTCTTAAATTTGCTACCCTTTATGAATAATATAAAGGTCAATACTACCTTCATCAAGGTCTTAAAAAATATAGATTTTGACCTTATATCACTGATTAGTCTAAATGTTATACTCATAGGTATCACAATGAAAACAGTTTGAGACATTGATGAAAAATTAGTTCTTGACTTTTATGTAAAAGAAAATCTTGAGAATAGAGAACTACACAAATTTTGGGTAGAAGTTAGGTATCATCTAAATCTTAAATATCTCTTTAATAAAATAATTTGATAAATTAAAGCATAAGATCCATATTTGCAAACTTATAGGATTAATTAATTATAAATTAATTATGAATAATAAAATAATATACGAGAAAGTCTCGCCTAAAAAATATGTGTTTGATTTAGAAGATATTTCTCTAATATTTACCAATCATAATAATAGCAATAATCAGTAAGTGTTAAATATTCCATAGCTAAATCTGCAAAGAATAGGTCATGAAGGTAGCAGCAGGTCACCCAAAGACACAATACCATAATCAAGGAGAGGGAGAAATACTTTAGCCCAAATGGGATTGCTAAAAAATCAGAAACTTGTATCTACTTTAGAAGCAAATCCCATCTTGACTATGAATACTACTACAGCGAATGATAACAATTCTTTGTAATATCAAGAATAATAATCCTTTCATAATTTTTATTTTTTTTTAAATTTTTTAATTAAATTTTGTAAAAGTATAAAGATTTTTATAACACATCACCTGAAATTCTGATAGTTTATTAAATAATTAATTAAATAAATAAAATATATAATCTTAAGAATATGTTACATCTAATATTTTAAATAAATTAATTTAAATAAATAAAGTCTTTATATAATTTAAGCCGTCACTTCTAAGCATAAGATAAAATATGTTGTAAAATTTATATATATATTTTTGATATTATTTTAATAAAATTAAAATCCTTAAAACACATGATAAAACATGTTATTGAGATACAAAAATTATAAAAAGACTGAAATACTGTATATTCCTTGATATTTCTTATAAATATTTCTAAAAATATTATATTCCATCATGAAAAATGAAAAAAAAACAAATATATTTTTATTTAGATTTAAAATTAATATTTTATTTTTACAAAATTTATTACAAATTATTTATTTTCAAATCTTAAAAAAAAGAAAAGAATAATCTTTATAATCTATTACTTATTATATAAGAAGATAAAAAAAGAAGAGATCATAGCTCATCTAATCTATAATGTATACACATTCAATAATAAACATGAGACCATACTAGACTTTGTGATGTATAATAATGATCCTGATCCTATATTATTAGTTTTAGATCAAGATCATAATGATAACCTTTTAAGTTATCTATCACTCTTTTGACCATCATGCTATTAACATTTCTCTTTCCGTCAAATAAGTTAACTATGATTTGAAATCAGAGAGGCAATAGCTATGACTTAAATTCAATTAACTTGACACGCTGTTTATTAGAGAGTTTATTTAGTTAACAAGAATAAATTATAAGTTTTATATTTACAAAATGTTAAGATTGTTTATATTGTTATTAAATGTATAGCAGATACAATGTTAAGAACTTGTAGGAATCTTTTTTGAATCTGTCCTTTTTCCAAAGCATTTTCATGCCCTATATATAGGAAAATTACAATTAAAGAAAATCTATGGTATTTATGATACTACTGACAATAATAACAGAACTAACAGATTTGCTAATTATATTAAATATGTAATAAATGATAATAATGATATAAATAATAAAAATATAATAAATAATATGTGTATTCTATTTGGTAGATATGGCAGATTTGGCAGATTTGACATATATGTTTTATTTGACAGGTTTATCAATTTTTGCCAGTTTCAACGCTAAAGATCTTCACCAAAATTACAAAAGTTATATAATAGATTTTAAAATACTATTTTATTATAGTAATTTCAGATTTCTTGCGTACATTGCAGAAGACTTTTATATCTTAAAAAGGCATATTAGACATTATAAAATTCATTGATTATTTATCCTTTATAACAATAGATACACAATGTCATTCTGCTTTTCAACCTGAATATTAACTATATAACTTAGCTAAGGATACTTACCTATGAATTATGTAAGAAGCCTTTTACCAAGTATCAATTTTCTTATTTATCCTCTTTACTAGATGAGATACTTTCTATACCTATATATAAAAGAAGATATCTATTACTTGTCTTCCTTTATTATTCTTTAGAAAGAATATCAGATAGTAATCCTTATTCAGAGTATAGGAATTTAACCAGTATGTTAAACTATTCTTGTAACATTAGAGCATATGCTTTGTACTTTAGAACATTAGGAGTTTTTCTGAAATTGAATGAAAATAACTGTATTAACAATAAAGGTTAGGATATTCTAACTTTTGATAAGATTTTACAATAAGCTGCCACCTGGCTTGTAGAAAATAACCCTTACCTTTATTCTTTTGCAAATCTTTTATTATCTGATCCTGAATATTATATATTAAATAACTCCTTTCTAAGTGCATAACATATTCAGATAGATATCAGTACTCTCTTGTTAACTCATATAATATAGTGATCTTAAACTATGACTTTCCTAATGAAGTACATGATGAAGACTTTCACTATAGCAGATTGATAATAAGTTTCATTTAAGAAAGTGAAACATTATAGATTTTCATCTTGACCTATAATCTGAACCTGAAATCTTTACTCTTTTCAGACCTATTCACAGATAGAAGAAGACATTTTTATGATCTGGATTCTGATAATAAAGCTCATAATGAAATATACAGATAATACATTAAATCACATTATGAATATTGATGTGATATGGAAAATTATCATCATTGGCCATTGTGGTTATATCTCTAATTTGAAAAATTAAGATATCATCAAAACACTTAACAATTGCTACTACAATCTCATTTGAATTTCAATAATAATTATAATATCAATAATATAACTTTTTTGAATGCTAAAAATTTATTTCAATCAAATACCTATTCCAATTACAATATAATAAACAAAGGTAAAATGATTCTAATTCTAACCTTTATATATACTAGTGATTCTTATTTTTATCAGAAATAGCTTTATCTAAACTTAATATTACATAAATTTGGATTGCTAATATTATTTATAGCTGAAAACCACTGGATATACCTTCAAGAAATATTTACGAATAATAATAGAAGAGATATTCTACTGACAAATAGACTATTTCACTATGTTAATTACTTTATGCACAAGTTTCAGTCATTGAAAAAAGAGCTTTACAAAAAACTAAAACTTGCAGATTTTGGTAATATTACTAACTTCTTTGACTGTGTAGAGTTTTATAATAGGGGAGCAGTACATATACATAGCTACTATTGGATAATAAATACCATTAACAAAATGATTTTAAATAATATTATCTGATCAATTATATTAGATTTTTTATATGAATCAGAACTGTACGCTACTATTATTATCAATTAAATACATACCTATAACATAAAATGTCAAAAACTTGCATCTCTAGATCATACGTATAAAAAAGGTTTTTCTTGACTTTTTAATGAAATAGTATATTATATTAAAGGAGAAAACTGATATGTTTATAGATATCTAACAGAAGCTTATTTCTAGGTTATCCCTTACTATACTCTAATACTATTACTTTGAAATATTCACATAAATATTCAGTATGTAACAAATAAAGAATTTGCTTATAACATGATAAAGTATATTACAAAAAGAAAGCCATCATACATATTTACTATCTATAAAAATAATCTCTTAAGAAAACATGTAATTGCATGTTATCTTAATTCAATAGAGCTCATGTTTTTTACTTTTAGGATATAAGATTTATAATTCATCAGTTATAGTCAATTTTCTTACTACTGAATCACCTTCTATATAAACATACTTGATCTTTCTTGTATACATGAAAATGATAACAATCCTTATTATGATAATACTATTATGAAGTATATATCCTGACCTTATGACCAAGAGTTTGAAATCTTCATCTACTCTCAATACTTTAAAAAATATTTAGTTACACCTTCTTTATCACTTTAAACTACATGTCAAATTTATCATGATGAGTTAGAAATTATGTTATTAAATGATTAAAAGAAATCATAATTAAGCATTAATTTTTTAAGATTTTTGATAAAGAAGTTTACTTTTATTAACAATTACTATTAAATATACCTATACAAAATAAATCTGATTTTAAGATTACTCTTGATGGAATATACTGCAAAAAGTTTTATCTCTATATCCTGAATTCTTAATTGACTTACAGAATCAAGTCACAATCACACTTGATCCTGAATAATATACTTGAATAATTATTTTGCTAAAATGCTACAAGGATTATTGAAATCATTAGTTAATCAGCTCTCTACGAACCTCTCAGATATTATTCAATCCCAAATGAACAATCTAATAATATGTCTTCAAATATTCTCTAAAACTGTTATGCTTAAACTCCCTATGATTAATACTATGCCTTCTCAACTATCAACATATACATGAGTAAAAATAATAGTATCAAATGGTTTTACTTCTTTATCACTGGTTCAGCTGAAATTGGAAAAACTTTTGTTATTAACATAATCAAAAATATCTTTATCCAAAAATTGCAACCTTATTTTCTTCTTGCTTCCACTGGTATAACAGCTTAAAATGTAGGAGGAACTATTATCCATTTAAAATTACACATTACATTCACATATAATAGATTTCTCATACGTGCCTATATAAATAATGAACTGAGAACTTTTTTAAAGAAAATTAATCATTAAAGAAGTACCTATAGTCTCTGCTGAACTTTTATATTTCATCTTGAACATATTTACCAACCTTTATAGAAATACTCTTGCTTTTGATGGTCTAAATATCATAGTAGTCAGAGTTCTAGTTCAATTTCTACTAATTAATGGTTAACAGGTATTTCACACAGATATCTAACCTTGTTTTATTTATTCTTAAGAATTCTACATCATTAAAGTCAAGATAAAGAATTTTACTCTATACTAGAAGATATCTAAATAAGAAACATTTCTGACAAAATTTAAACAAGATTAAAACAGTGACATTCAGTATTTTTATTTCACCTGTTTACTGACATTTTACTTAATACTACACATATTGTTAAATTTAAAGAAAATGCTTATCAGATTAATAGAATAATATGCAATCTTTTTCCAATTGCTACGAATAAGTTCATAATCTCACAAGCTATAGACATTGTAAATGCTATGCAATAAGAACTTTTATTATTAAATCTCATGTTTAAACTAAAAACAAACCTTTTGCTATCTATTTGTTTATAACCAGATGTATGAGTAATATATCTAAACAACTCTCTCATTTAATATAGTATATGTAATAGTACAATAGGTATGGTTACTGATGTCTGTTCTTCTGAAGAATATGCTTAGATTGCTTTCTCTATTAGAGGCTCAATCATTGATATTGATATTTACAAACATACCCATTATTTTGAAATAAATGGAAACAATTACCATTGTATTCAATTTCCTCTTCAAAATTGCTTTACTTTGACTGTTTACAAGACACAAGACTTAACTTTACTAAGTGTATCTCTAGCTTTAGACAGTAACGTCTTCTCATCTGATCAAGCTTATGTTTCTCTAAGCTAATGTTCTACTTGGAATAATGTTAAAATCTCCTACCTGGCAAATATCAAAGATTATCAAATATTTCTAATACAAACCCTCATTTAATTTCATAAATATTCTATATTTACTTTCTTTTTAACTTATATATTTCTCATATTCTCAAAAATTCAATTCAATTTTTTTAGAAAAAAATTCAATTTTACGTTTCAAAAAACTTTATTTAATATACTCTAAAAATCTTTTTTACATCATTTGTTAAATAAGATAAATAGAATACTGCAAATTTTATAAATCTTATCAATAAAAAATTTTCGATATAACTATCTATTATACTGATCATATAGTAAATCAATACATTTGGTCAGTGATCATGTGCACTTGCACTTTCACTTTCACTACGTATATCGGATGAAAAAGTACTGGCTAGTTGATAGAATAAAATTATCCATATATAAACCCGATGCCAATTATTCCACCGGTTTATAAAATGATGAATTATGGAAATTCACGGGATTTGCTGACAATTTGAGTATTCTTATTTCAACCAATCAGAATCCTTGACAACAAATACTTAAATACGAGCTTTTTTCTTCCAATTTTGATGTTAATGCAAATGGAGATAAACGAGATACTGGACGTAACAAAAGTAGATCCTACAACAACAACAATTGAAAATACTGAAAATAATGGATATTTTTCTGTATTTCAATTTGATTTTACACAAAAACTTAGTTCAGTATGTTCTACTAAAAAGCAATTTAGTAGTTCAGTACTAGATTGTTTAAAACATAATAAAATGTTCGAAAATTTGGAAGATATGTATATACCAAATGCGTCTGAGGGAAATTTTTTTAAAAATGCGAAATGGTAAGTGTGAAGTTGATTAAATATGTTAATTAAGTAAAAAAACCTACCTTTTTTCTGAAGGAAAACTGATATTTACAGTTGCTGCAAATATTTATTATTACGGAAGGTCACCAGACGGTGCATGTATATTAACTTCATCGAATGATAATATACTAAGAATTTTTGATTTGTGAGTATAATTGGAATGATTCTTTATTTCTCTATTGATTTATACTAATTTCTTGAAAATTAAATAGACCTGTGAATGTTCTAGAAACTGCTAATGGTAGTTATAATTTGTTATGTAATATAAACAAAAAAAATCAAAGGACTTCATTATAATCTTGAATTACAGAACTTGATTTAAATTCGGTTCTGACCTGTCATGCGGGAGAAACTATATATGATTTTTGCTGGTATCCGATGATGTCTAGTCAAGGTAAATAAGTTATACATCTATTCGATTCAAAACTGTTAAATAATGAGGTTAATGATAGAATTAAAAAGATCCGGTCACTTGTTGTTTTCTCTCGTCAAATCGTGAACACCCGATACAATTATGGGATGCCTATACTGGCAAGGTAAAAAAAGTTCACGAAAAAGTTCACGAAATATGTCAGATCTCATAATAAACAATATATCATTAATCCATTCTATATTTAGGTAAGATGTTCTTATACTATAATTGATCACCGAGATGAAGTTGTAGGACCCAACGCGTTGACTTTCAACTTGGATGGTTCAAAGTAAATTATCAAAGCCATATTTCCTATCAACTATATTCAATTTTAAAATTTTTTTTTTGCTTTTCAATAGAATATATTGCGGATACAAAAATATGATTAAGATTTTTGACTCTCATCGTCCAGGACGTGATGGGGAAGATTGTAAAACAACTCCTTCACGTAAAAGTAAAGAGGGACAAAAAGGTAAAATAATTGTTTATTTTAATACTTGTCAAGAAGATTTATTAATTAGATTTATTTATTGCAGGAATTATTTCATGCTTGTCATTTAATCCTGATAGATCAGGTTTATATGCAGCGGGATCATATTCACAAACGATTGGATTATATGATGAATCAAATAATGAATTGTGTTGTGTTTTGCAAGGGACAAAAAAAGAATTAATTGGAGATGTAACACAAGTATGTAAAATTTTAATTCTATTTTATCTATCAGCTAAATACAAATTTAACTAAAAATTGGAACTTAGGTTCAATTTTCTCGAGATGGAAAGTACCTTTTTTCAGCATCACGAAAAGATGATTTTATACGTTGTTGGGATATTCGAAATACTGGTGAAATTTTATATAAATTGCAACGTAATGGTAATACCAATCAAAGGTTGTCATTTGATATCGATATTGCGGGATCCCATTTGATTACTGGAAGTTTGGTAAGTTTTTCATTAGTTAATTATTTTGTTATAAAGGTTCTTTTTTTTTTTTTTTACAAAATTTAATCTTTTTTATTTATAGGACGGAAAAATTATTGTTTATGATTTGGTTAATCTCAACGCCAAAGGATGCCCTCAGAAAGTATTGGATATGCCGGCTCATGGAGGTGAATTTTTTAAAAACTTATCTCATTTTGAAATATTGTAATTAATGCTAAATTTTTTTGATTTATGTAGATGCAATTTCTGCTATATCAATTCATCCTTCTTTACAACTTATTGCTTCTTGTTCAGGACAAAGGAAGTTTAAATCGATCGATGCTGTTATATCAAAAGAACAAAATCGAAACATCACAAGTGATAATTCTCTCAAAGTTTGGAAAGCTAAAGGTGATTATACTTGGCGCTATTATAATACGGGGGGTGAAATTTTAATTCATAATACGGAAGGCGATGAGAATACAACAAGTAATCCTGAAGTGAATAATGTTGAAGATTATTTTGAAAATGATAAAGGAACAGTTAATATTGACAGCAGAGTTGTTGGTTTAGAAGTTGACCTTGCAGTAGTCGAAGAACAAATGAATATTGATAATAATATCAATACAACGAGTGAGAATGGAACTGACAATTATATAATGTCCTTTGTAAAATTTACTTAATAAATATTATGTCATTTTTGAAAATAATAATGGAATATTTAGAATTAAAGAGGCAAACAGTAGATGATGGGTTTAAATGAAATTTTGGCGGGTGGTCGAGAGCTTGCATATATAGATTCGTTACTTTTTTAAGTTCTCTTTGCAAAATGTATAATCGATAATTCATTTTATTCTTTGATCTATCCACAATGATTGTAAATTCTTTATATTAAATACGTAGATAATGTATATATAATGTGCGATATGTATAATAATAGATTATGACTCAAGTTTTGTTCTAATACGAATTAATGTTCATTTGATTTCTTTATTGAACTAGAACTTAAATGATATAATCAGCCTCTTTTTTTTTAAAAAAAAAAAAGGTTTTTGAACATAAATGATTATTTACTAAAAATAAAATTTTTTATTTACAAATACTCACAGAACTTACAGAAGAAACAATTTAATGTCTGAAAAGTTTTATTTTATTTTATTTTATTTTATTTTTTTTTACAAGCCTTTTCCTTTGGACTTCATTCTATTTTTTTTTTTTTTTTTTTTTTTTTTTTTTTTTTTTTTTTTCACAAAATTTTTTTGCATAAAACAAAAACTAATAATGATATTATTTTATTATCACATCATTGTTTTTTCATCTCGTTTTTGCAATATTAGTTTTAATTCTTACAATCGCACATAATAATTTCTAATTCTTCTAAAGTATTGTTATTGTTGAAATTTTTTTTTTCTTTTTTTTACATTTCTTTGTCTGCATTCTTCATAAAAAAATAATTATTTTTATTATTATTATTGTTATTGTTATTGTTATTGTTATTGTTATTGTTATTCACCCAACATAGGCGATGGCGACAAGTTGAGGAATTCGCTCAGCGAAAACGCTGAGCCTGGAGTTCTCACGCAAGTAGCCGACCTAATCTGGTGTGGCGGAGTACTAGGAACTTCAACTGATGTTTGCGACACTTCGCCGGAAGCTGCGTCACTTGCTGCCCAAGCATCTAATGATGCCTGGTAAGAAGAATGTCCTGCTTCTGCGACGCCGCGAACTTCAGATATCTCAGACTCGAAACCTATTGTCCATTCTCTACCTTTCGAACTCTTTCGAAGTCGTTTGTTAGCAGGAGCACCATATGTAGCCCACAAATCATCAAATTCCGGCCCGGGAGAGTTGGCTGTAAAACGGTCCCGTATCGACGGAGAGATATCAGCTAAAAGCTGATTATACATCGTTCCCGGCGTTACATTAGCTGCGTGTGCGGCCGAGTCAAAATCGTCAAACATTTTATTGACGTCAAAGTCCATAAGTGCGGGATTTTCGGCGACGATTTCTCCTTCACGAAACTTTCTCTTTGTTCCCCTTACGGGGGTTTGTGGCCGTTCTTCGTCTTCTGCTTGTTGTTGACCGAACCCGACCAAAGACGTACATGGTGAAATAACTTGTAATCCGGGAACCGTAGTTGACGTTTGGTTTATTCCAGAGGACGTCATCGATCCCGATGACGTCACAACTTGTCGACCCGTACCTATATGTTTTCTCGATCTTTTCCCTATGTTTGTTGCCTTCGTCGTTGTCGTCCTTTTTCCTTTGAGAGAATTCCTCGTCAACCTTCGGCCGGAATTTTTAGATGATTCGTTCACATTAATTTCATTTGCCAAAAGTGCTTGCTGCACTTGAACATACGTCATGTCACTTTTTGAAGCAACCTCCGCTTGTCGCCTTTTTTCTTCATATAATGCTTTGCCACGTTCCTTAATCGATGTCGAAAAGGGTGTCTCATCCTCATCATCAGATGGCCAATCGGATTTCAGAAATGCTGCTATAATTTGTGATCCATATTTCGATGAATCTTGTGAAATGTTTGCATCTGTTGGATAATATGTCTGGTCTGAATGAAATGGAAGAGAGGAACTCGTTGTTGGACTGTTCGTAGATATATGAGTTGAATCAGATAGATCTAACTCCTTTAACACTGTACAACCATCATTTACATTAGTTTCAAGAACTTGATTATATTCATCGTTAGAAGAATAATCAAGAAAATCAAAGTAATCTGCATCAATTTGTGTAGAATTCTCAGAGTTACATGTAAACCTTATATTGTTTTTATAAAGATTTTCCATCTTCATCTTTTCTTCGTATAATTGTGTAACAGTTGCTAGATTATAATTCTGCCACCCATTCTTGAGCTTGTATGATGCATATTGCAGGTAAAGTAAGAAATCGCAAGCGAGCTATATGTATATATAAGTACAGAAAAGAGGTAATATTATTTATTGATTTATACGTATTTAAGTACATGTTACATTATTGTTGAATAATTTGAAAATTTCTCTCGTAGGGGGCCAAGTGTACAGCAAAGAAAGAACAAGAAACGTTCAAAGATATAAGTGAACATATACATATTATAATGGCATATAATATGAAACGTTTTGTATAAGAAAAATTTACCTGGTGATCGTTACGTCCATCGTTGTCAGCCATAGGTATACCTTCTTCACGAGCCAATTTAATAAGCTTGACCAAATCTTCCAATTGCTGTTGTTCGGTGGTGTTTTGTTGCGGATTCATTTTGAGAACTAACCGAAAAAGAACCGGTGTTAATAGAAGTTATAACGCGATTGAAAGAAAAAGTTTCTCGGGGGAGGGAGAAGTTACAACAATATCTACATGAAGAAATTCAAAGAACTTTAAATTCAAAAAGTAATACCTTCGTTTTAGAGTTTATAAGAAAAGAAAAAAAAAATTTTTTTTTTTTCCTCAAAGCTCGCAAGAAGCGCGTTTATATATTCTTTTTTTGAGCATTTGCGTAACCGAATTACCCTACAACTCTATAATTCTCCTGATTAAATGAAGTTATTGAATTACTGATATCTTAATTTTTTTTTTTTTTTTTACAATAAACAGTATATATATATAAAAAAAAAGATTTTACAAATCAGAGATCCGATTCTTCGTGAAACGATACAAAGGATGAGAAACCGAAAAACTGAGATTTAATGTGTCAAATTGATTTTGAAGTCTTAATAACAGGGATAAATTTACAAATTTGGAAATAGTTCATGGATTAATAATAGTAGCACAAAAGTATAAAAAACGAGAATGCCCCACTTCTCGATGTACCATTCAAGGATGTTTGGACATTAAACGAACAATAAAAAAATGATATAATCGAGAAAAAATTATTGGATCACGCGTCCATCTCCTCCATCTTTATACTGCGCCTCCGTTTAAGGGAACGAATTCTTTATTAGTTTTGAATGAAGTATGAGTGGCCGAAAAGATTATTTGCAAAAGGAAGAAATGTCACGATAATTCCAATCGCTTCAAGAAAATCTCTGGTCATTTTTATTTTCTTTAAACATAGTAATATGTCTCCTTGGTATAATATTTTCGTTCTTTTATTATCATACAACCTAATAAATTACATATTACCTAATATAAATTGTTTTCATTTTTTATTAACTTTAAACCAAAAATCGTTAAAAAAAAACCAATGTTTGCAAATTTTATCTTGCATTTTCGTTGAAACTCACCATAATTATCCAATTTTGGATAAATGTAACGTGTGGGGAAACATCGTTTGCATATCAATACCATACCGACGTGAATAATTGATAATCTTCCGCAGTAAATTAAGATAAATTTTTATTCGTCACTTCCTAGTATGATATTACTCCGTTTGGCTTAGTGCATTGTAAAATCGAAAAAGATTATCACAAAATTTTTTTCTTTGGCAAAAATAAAACATAAAAAGATAAAGGGTATGTTGATTAAAAATTAAAAAAAGTTAAGACCATATTCTTTTTAATTCAGAAGGAGAATGTCGATAATTATTGACCATAACGCGAATGTTCGAAAATTCGAGAAATATCACGTGATATTTCAATCTTCGAATAATTAAAATATTTTTTAATAAATCAAATAACAATCTTTATAAAATTCGACACACCATAATCGTTTTTTAACAAATTTAAATTGATTCAATAGAAGACGTCTGTGGTGATTGGTTGATCAGTTGGTCTTTTGTTATTTTTAGATCAACTTTTAAACCTCCAAAGAACTTTGATAATAAGGATAATAAGGGTAAGTTAATTTTAATGTTTTAAAACAATATTTTGCGATAAAATGGAACAGCCAGCCACTATGTGTGGCGGGAAGATTCTCAAAAGTTCAAAAATGATTTTCCGAACATTTCTCAATCTTGTTTTTTACTTAGTTTGTATGGTGATACTATCGAAAAAGATAATTAATAATAAATAATCCCCATCATCTGTTGACATATGATGTTAGAACGTAATACAAATATGATCTTAATAGTTATGATATCATGATAGATAAATAAAATGGTTTCACGAATCTTCATAAAAGGTTGGGGGCAACCAACAAGATTCGCGGCTGGTTTTGGGAACTTTCGCATGTCAATCCATCAGTTCACTTATATTTATAACCATAGGGGGAGGCTTGTGTAGGTATTACTAACTAAGCTAACTAAGCGTCTAAGTATTATTTATGACGTCGCTCTTTCCAGTGACACATGAGACTTTTTTAACTGAAATTGAAAATTCTTATTCTAATATTAAGGTTGGTCTTCTTCACCTTTTGACTTATTTAACTTGTTTTTCCGTTTGTCTTGTGTTTTTTGTTTTTTTTTATTATTATTATTATCAAAGCTCCTCTAAAAAATTCGAAAATCTTTACAAAACCTCCTTTTTTTTTTTTTTGCTTTAACGTTTTCTCGGTATTTTACTTTTTGTTGCTCTGTTTCGCGATTCACCTTTTCCCCATCAATTTGTCCACCATTAAAACCGTCAAATTGACTTCAATCAACGCCTCATCAGGGGCGTGCAAGAAAACCATTATGGGACAATCACAGGTCAAGTCTACAAACGACCAACTTAAAGATAACTTACAAGATTCCCCAATGGTGGAAAATTCTGTGGTCACTGAAGCAACTTATACTGTGGTTGCATCCGACTCTAATGCTCACCATAACTTTAACTTACCTTCTATACAAGACTCACATTCGCAAGGTATTATTTCAAATTCCTTGTCTACTGGTATAGATCTTGGTGGTGCTCAAACCGAAAAAGTTGTTACTTTTACTTCTGATGGCAATAATTTTTTGGAATTAATTGATGATGGTATTGATGAATTTTCCTCAGATAATTTTACCATTTGTCTAACTAGCTCTACAACTATAGATTTTACAAATAATTCGCTTGCGAGTTCCCTCGCAGGCTTGACAATTCGTGACAACTCTGATAACAGACCTACAGCTTCGGTAGTACAAGCTACGAGTATTAAAAATCCTACTGTTAAGGAAATTCATAATGGACTATCGACAACAATTGAAGATAATAATAATATTATTTTTAGTCAAATTACGAATGATGTTTCAACTACAAATATAGGATCAACCATTACTTCAAATTTATCTGATTCAATACATAAAAAATCTTCAAAAGAAATAAAATCAACTTTAGCCGATGAAGCAGAATATACAATACCTCCTGCTATTGCTGAAGATGTGTTACGAGAGATGCTAGCAAATAAACCGAGTCAAGATTTATTGGAAGAATTAGAACCACCTTCTGTAACTACAAACGGTAAAGGTGATAATTCATCCTCTAAATTTAAAGGCGATTCGGTAAACCATGAAAAAATTGGTGAGTCCTCTGAACAGAGTAAAAATAGCGTCAAAAAGAACAATTTGTTAATCTCGTCTGGCATGACAGATTCCCCTTTTCCTTCCAAATTTACTTTTCCAAATATTGCGGACAAAAATTTCTTTGTACCGAATTTTTCAACCCCACCCGTTACCACCTCTCCTTCTTCATTTTCTTTCGGACATTCTTCCGAGTTACCGTTACAAAATTCTTTGCAAAATACTTTTCAAAATCCTTCCATTTCTTCTTCAAATTCTACCATCACTAATATTTCACAACAAAAAGATCATCAACGACGCGTGACTCTACAATGGCATCCCCCGGTATTAGATAAATTTTCACCCGTATTATCATCAAAAGCACCTTCAATAACGATGCCTTCAAGTTCGATGATATGGCCACCTTCGATTAATACTACTTCTCCGACCGATACACAATTTTCGAATTCTAATTTATTATTTCCACAGTTTACTGGTTCTTTTAAATTTGATATGAACTCAAAAAATATTGTAATAGGAACTCAAGGATCTTCTAATATTCCCTCACCTTTGATCCCTCCCACTAACGTTGTTGACAATAATAATATTACTACTAATACCGCGACAGTTCCTATGAGCTCCGATTCCACAAATGTTTTAAATGCGCCGCTATCATTATCTTCCACTGCATCGACATCGAGAAGGGGAATACATCCTAATGTTGGTGTAGGAAGAACAACAACATTATATGTACCAGCAAAATCACCGATCAAATCGGTTCCAAATTCAAGTGGTAGTAATCATCACGGAAATATTAAAACACCCCTAGTAGTTTCTCCGCCATCCAAGTTACCAATGAAATTTGGTGACATAAGCATATCTAGTACATCATTAACATCCGCGGCGGCGTCAGCGAAAGGAATTACAATTAACGTTAATGGTTCTAATAGTAATTCAAATTCCTCTTCTACAATACAAACGACACCATCACCTAGAGGATTTATTCATAATGCGACGAATGCTCCCACTCAGAGACAAATAAAGGAATTACCGAGAAGGGCTAAATTTCGTCCATTATCAAAGGGCAATAGCTCGAACGATGAAATTAACAATATCAATAATAATAATATAGTTAAAAATGAATCCATCGGGAATGGAGGATTTAATATAAAAAGCGAGATTATTGTGCCCTCATCATTACAACCATCTTTACCTGTTATACCACCGTCTCCTTTGTTTTCATTTGCTACACCAGTTAATTCTGAGGATGATGACGATTTCGATGCGGAGGAAGACGATGGAAGTAATGCTAATTGTCATACGGATTGGTTGGACAATGCAAATAATAAAAAGAAACGAAAAGCATTACAAACAGTTGGAGGTAGTTCAACTACAAGTGGGGGAGTAGGTGGTGTGATGAAAACATTAACGACAAAAGAACGTGCAAATCCACTGAGGAGAGTCGAAAGACGATCAACGCAGCGTAGCAATGTTGGAAAATTGTCCTCTAGTAGTGATTCTATGTTACCATTTGATAGTAAAGTTGTCAGTAAAGAATTGGATGGCATGAGACCACCGCAAACCACGTTTGATTTTTCGTTTAAATCAATTTCTGAAAAATCAGCAGCTGCAGCTGCAGCGAGTGTGAATGCGGCTAGTGCAAAACGACTGGCAGCTGTTTCACCAATACAAACGATGAATGCAAAGAACGATCCATTTTCTTCATCGTTGTTCCTTCAACAATCATCATCAACAGTAACAACTGTTGCCATACCTAGTAATACAAAGAAAAAAGTTTCAACAAAACGAGCGGCCCCATCTTCGACATTATTTAAAAATGAAGATGTAATATCAGCTAATAACAATCATGTACATCCACAATTTGTAAAGACACTAAAAGCATTACCACAACCACCTACACCGGCAGCCACACCTAAAAGGATGCCTAATGCTGGTCGCAAAAAGAACAAGAAAAAACCACAAATAGCTATAAATAATAATCAAAATATTCAGAATCAACTTCCACCGCCACAGCATCCTAATCAACATCATAATCAGCATCATCACCATCAGCATAATCACCATCCACATCATCATCAACAGCAGGATGACGCTTCTTCAACTTCTGGATCTGTAGATATTCAACATATTTCTAATAATAATGCATCAAGGCGTAAAATAAAATTTCCGGAAAAAAATGGAGATTGGATTTGTATGTTTTGTGAATATAGGCTTTATTACGGAGATGGAAGGCGATTGAGAAGACGGCCGAAGAATAACATAAATTCTAATAATGGAGATGGTGGCGGAGGGTTTAATACACCAAGTGATGGAGGATTAACACCGGACAAAGCTCTGGCGACTTAATTATGTTTATGAATTTATATTATATATAAGGTAAGTCGCTAAAAGTTGTTTTTCGTGTATTAAATGTAAATATGTATATATATGTAGTAACTAAAGAATTTTGATATTTAATATTCATTTTATTTATTTTCTATGGGTTTTGTTCGACAATAAAAATCACATTATGGAAAAAGGAAGAAACACAACGCGTCATGTTGATCTACTATTTAAGGGAGGTTTATATTCATTTATTATTTTTATTATCATTATTTTTATTCGCATTGGAATTTTCAATGTTCCTTTTTAGTGTTGAGAAAGGAATATGATATCTAGTGGTTATGACTCGTAATTTCTTTTCTCATTCAAAGATTAGAATTTGCGATCAATTGAAATTTGATGCAGCATATGCTGTTCGTTCGGCTTCTTTAATTATCTCATCTCTTACTCCCTCTTTATCGCGATGTATCAACACGTGAATAATTATTAAGAGAATTATACGCCCTTAATAGTAGGTATAATTCAATGATTTTTTTTGTTTGTTTGTGTTATTCTTCCTCCCCTTTTTAAGTTGCTTTACTTATCTGTAAGGTGATTGCTTTCAAGTTGTAACAATAAAAAAAAAAAAAAATAAAGGTCAGTTTTTTTTTTCCCGAGGGAACCGATTTCCGGTGTTTATAGTGTCATTATTACCCATTTGGGACGTGATCATGTGATGTGTTCCAACATCCCGGGGGCCCCTGATTGTGATGATTGGAACCTCGTCGTGATAATTGATGTGAAGTTTACTAGTATTAAAATGGTCCAAAGTGTACATGGTTACACTTATGTTACTTAGGAGAATTATTCCCAAAGTGTACGATACGGTTATTCTTAATGTGATATCTTCGCCCTATCATCCCCCATTATTGGTAGATTGATAATTAAAGTAATGATCGAAATCAAGCAATGATCGAAATAATCAAAATACAAATAATTTTTTTTTTAAACTATTTATACCTGGGGGTTTTTTTTAAACATCCGAGCCGGGTTGGACGAATTATTGCGGCATTATAAAATTTTCCGAGTCTGCCATTTCATTTAACAGTTTTTTTTTTTATATATTTATATTTACCAAACAGGCCTAGTCGAACAAAATTTCCAAAAAAAAAAGTTTGGCAACGTAGGGATGGAATAATAATGAAGAATTCTTTTTTAAAAAAAAAACGATGCAAAAAATTCACTTATATATCGCGTGATTATATAAAAAATATAACTATAAAAATGACCTTTTTTTTTTTTACCCAAGTATGAAAGGAATGACCTAAAAGTTGACAATTAGAACAAAGCGGATAGATTTATAATCTGCTAATAAATTATTTTTTACAATAATAACAATGGAGAACAATTACCCCCCTTTCATTTGAGAATCACAGTTATAGATTGACGAATAAAAATTATATTTTTCAGTTTGTATAAATGTAGTATAATTATATAGCAATTAAATTTTTAAAAAAAGTGCAAAATCTTAATGAATTTAGACGTAAAAAATACAAATAATAGCCACTACAGCATTTTAAATTTGACTAGTAAGTTTTAAACGAATCGTCTTGTGTGAAAAATATGAATTGTGAGGGAAGTTAATACAAAATTAAACAACTTGATTTTTGAAAAAAAAAACATTTAAATAAGTAAATTACAAAATTTGCAATCATATAGTCTGTATTTTATTTCAAAAACAAATTTTGTAATTCAAATAGCTGCCAAAATCAATTGATTATTAGATAGTAAAGTGTGCTAAAATCATAAAAGATATTGTAACATGATTTCTTTAGTAATACCGTATTCTTCCGAAAATAAGCAACACTTCGGAAAAAGTTGAAATTTTTTCTTTTTTAATAAAATTTTTTTTTGTAAATAAATAATTTAGCTTTATAAATATATTATAAATGCATTTTATTATTACAATTAAAAAAAAATATTATGAAATTACAAAATATTAGTGTCCATTCTTTTTTATATTTAACTGAGTATAAATTTTATATTTATTTTACAATTTTGACCTTACATCTAATAGTTTTAACAACTCTCTCCTATTTTGCCATTATAAATAAAATTTGATCATCAAAAATCATATAATTTAATAGTTATATGATTAAATTTCTTTTGTTTTATTAAACTACCTGAAAATAAGCAATACTATAACAAAAAAGTGTTGCTTATTTTCAGAAGAATGTAGTATATATTTAAATTAATTTAAAAAAATAAATATTATAATAAATATTATAATAATTATAATTTTGAAATAATCTTTCTTTATATTAATCAAAATAATCTAAATCAACTAAAATCAGATGGCTAAATTTAAGCTAATTTAAATATTATATATAACCAATTGATCATATTTTTTGATTATCTAAATTATTATTGATCAATTCTAATTAGACAAAATAATTTAACATCAATTTAGATTTAAATTTAACTATGAATCAATAAAATTGACATTAATATTAATTTAATACTTAAATTTAATTATAATTTAACTTAAAATATCATTAATCTACTCTAATTAGATAATAATTTAGAACTTAAATAACAATAAATCAGCCTAAAATTAATATCAATTTAGCATTAATTTAGTCAAATAAGTATATAAATTTGATATATTTTTATTTAATTAATTTTATTAAATATTAAAATTTTTATTAATAATAAAAACTTAATATAAATTCAAAAAATATAAATAAAAATATTATTTAAACTACTGATTAATTTTCTATTAAAAAATATAAATTAAAAAAATGGAAAAATTATGCAAAAAAATAATAAAATAATAATAAAATAATAAAATATAGAGTTCTAGATGAGTCAAGTTAACTTATGAGTAAGATAAATCAAGACAAGTTTAAATTAAATTGAGTTTATATTTTTTAACTTGATAATTTGTGAGTTAAATTGAGTTTGAATTGAGTTAAATATTTAACTCAACTCGATTTAAACTTGACTCAAATTTGATTTGATTTAAGTTGAAAACGAGTCTTACTTTTTAAGAATAAATAAACTAATTTATCTTAAATCAATCAATTTATTGATTGATTTATTTTTTTTTCCTCCATCCTGTCTTATTTTTTTTCTTCTTCTCCCTTTCAGTCCTTTTTCATATTTTATTTTATTTACATTGTAATTTTTTTTATTTTTTTTTTTATTTCTTTCCTTTCTTCTTTCTTCCCTTTCAGTCTTTTTTTTTAATTTTTTTTAATTTTTTTTTATTTTATTTCATTTTGTTATTTTTTTTCATTTTTGTTTTATAATTTTTTTATTTTTTTTTTTTCATTTTCTCCCCCTTTCTCCTTTTGTCAATTTCTTTTTTTCTGATTTTTTTTTTGTTTTTATATTATTTTTTATTTATATTTATTTCTTTTTTTCTCTCCCTCTCTCTCCATCTTTTTTTTTTTTATTTTCTTTTTTCATTATTTGTTTTTTTTTATTTTTTTTATTTTTGTATTATTTTTTTTTATTTTTATTTTTATATTTATTTTATATTTTTTATTTATTTTTATATTTGTTTAATATTTTTTCTTAATTTTTTTAATTTTTTTTTATATATATTTTTTAGAATAATCTTTCTCTCTCTCTTTAAGTCTTATTTAAATCTTTAGAACTTATCAATAAGTAAATTAATTTCTCCTTCTTGTTCTTCTTAGATTAGGTAGGCTTCTTTGAAAACATTTACTAATATTTCTCTTTTCTTTTTTTTTAGAATTGACTTTCTTTGAAATTTTAGGAACTTATTGGTAAGTAAATTCCTTTTTCTTAGATTGAGTGGGCTTTTTTAAGAATGTTTACTAATATTCTTTTTCATTTCTTTTTTAAGACTGGCTTTCTTTAGATTTTAGGAATCTATTGGTTAGTGAATTCCTTCTTCTTAGGTTAGGTAAACTCTTTTGAGAATGTTTACTAACGTCCTTACTAATATCGCAAAAGTTCAAAATTCTAAAACTTAGTAATAAACTATTTTTAAAAAAAAATAAAATTTTTTATTTAATGCTTTTTTTTTAAAATAATTAATTTTGATTTTTTTTTTATGATTTTGATTTAAATAAAATAATATATAAAATTTAAATATAATATAATTTAAAATAAATTTTTTTTTTATTTAAATATTTATAAATTAATTAAATTTTGACTCAAAACTTGATTTTAACTTGACTCAACTCAAATAAATTCAAATCAAAATTGAGTTGAGTTAAACTCAAGTTAAGTCAAATTGAGTCAAATTTAAAATTTATATAACTCAAATTAAATCAAATTATAAGATTTTATAAATAAATTCAACTTGACTTAATTTGAAAAAAATGAGTTGAATAGAGTTATTCTTTAAACTCAACTCAACTTGACTCATTCAGAACTCTAATAAATATAATCTATTTTCTCTTAAAATCTTCTGAAATTATCTTAATATTTACTATTATAATATTACTATTATCTAAAAAGTAAAGATAATAATAAAATAATAAAATAATAAAATATGATTAATTTCTTTTAAAATCCCTAAAATTATTTAGAAAAAAAATGTAAAAGATAATAAATAAAATAATAAAAATTAAAAAATTAATCTAAAATTATCTAAAAATATAAAAATAAGAAATAAATAATATAAATAAAATAAATCAATAGTGTTACGGTCAATTCTTTAAGATGCTTATGAGTGATAAGCAAAGCAATGTATATGGGTGGTAAGCAGAAGGTTTAATTTGATATTTAGATTTAGAAGAGTGTCAGTAAATTAACAGTT
>CAJVPP010001019.1:0-23501 GCA_910592005.1 Funneliformis mosseae | reverse complement strand
TCTGAAAGCAAAATAGCTTACCAAATCCAGAAGCAGAAAAACATCCCCAAACATGAACTTTTGGTGGATGCTTAACAAAACGAAACACTTTTTTTCTACCAGAAAACTGCCAAACCTTTCTTTTTGATGTATATAATTAAAATGTACTCTCATCTATAAAAATAACTCGATTCTAATTAAAATTCTTATGTTTTTTTGCCCATTGCAACCTTTTTTTCGATGGTCTTCTTTAAGCAAAGATTTAGAAATTTCATTACTAATCTTTTCTTCAGACTTATGAAGACGTCGCCTTACTGTTTCTACACCTAAGCCCAATACCTCTTTCTTCCATTTTTTCTTATATTTGAATGGCTGATATATTATGTTCTTTCTCTACCATCTTTATAATCTTGTCATCTTGTTTTGCAGATATTACACAAGCCACCCCAGTCTTTCTGAAGTACTTAGATCCTGATTTTCATGATATCTTTTAACCCAATAAATAATTGTAAACTTACTATAATGTACCTATTTAATAATAAATCCAAAACTCCATTTTTTCAAGTGAAAGTTTGATGATCATTTAAATTTTTTTTTTGTATCATTGACACTTATAAATTTATAGGTGATTATGTATTGTGTTATATTATATTTTTGGAAAATTTAAGAAGTAGTTATATAATAATTTTAGATGATCTCAAACGGTCAGATACTTATAACTGCTACTGTAAATTACTTGTCTAATATCTAAACTTTTAATTTTGTTAATTTTTATTAAGATTTTAATATAATTTCATTATTTTTATAAGTTTAATATAGTTTTACTTATTTAATTTTTGTAGATTATTAATTAAATTTTAATATAATTTTAAATAACTTGTAAAATCTCTAAGTTTTGTCTAATAATCTTAATTATGATACTTATTTATCATTAATTGCAATTTAATATTTAATAATATTACAATTAATTGTAATATTACAATACTTATTTATCACTTATTATAATTAATTAAGATTTTTTTTTTAGTTATTAATAATTTAGTTAAATAAAATAAATAAAACAAACTATTTTTAACTTATTTATCAATTAATATTTTCAAAAATTTTTTTCAATACCTTATATAAATTTATATAAAAATTTATAGATAATTATAAATATTTAATTATCAATTATTTTTTCATCTTAAATAAATAAATTTATATATTTATTATTATATTCATCTAATAATTAACCTTAATAAATAAAGTAACATTTAAAGTTATTTTAAAATTTATTTCTATTTTAAATATAATATCTTAAAAATTAATATAACTTTTTAAATAATAAAAATTTCAAATTTAAATTTTTTAAATATACTTTAAAATTTGTTTTAACTTTGATATTTAAATAAAAATTTTTAAATACTAAGAAAATATAATATAAAAAAATTATTTAACTTATATTTCAAGTATATAGTCAACTTTTATTATAATGAATTCTATGTTCTAGACTTTAACTTCACTATAAGGCTTTAATGAAGATTTTAAAAGATTTGATTGATCAATTCACTATAATAAGAGTATTTTAATTATATTTATTCTAAAAATTTGTTATATCAAGAGTTTACTATATCAAGAATTGACTGTATTAGTTAAATAAATATAATAGAACAAATGATAATATAATAATTTCTAATTAAAATATTAAATAAATAATAAAATTCTAAAATATTTAATTTAAAAATATTTTATATTAGTAATTAGAACTGATTAATTATTAACTAGTTAATTAGCAGTTAATATTATTTAATAGTTAATTATTTTAATTATTCTTAAAATATAGTTAACTGATTAATTATTAGTTGAATAATTTGACAATTAATTAATTAGCTAATTTAATAATTAATTATTAATAGTTAGCAATTAAATTAATTTTTTAATAATATTTAATCAAATTTTTTTGATAAATAAATATTTAATTTAAATAATTAATTTAAGGTATTTATATATTTAGTTTTAATATATTTGCTATTATTACAATTACTAATTTTATGCATTTCAAATAGATTTTAAAAATAAATATATAAAAAATATATATATTTTTAAATAATCTTCTATATTTTTCTATATTGTACTATATTAAGTAATCATATTATAGGTTTTATTATTACTGTAACTGGTTAAAATTTTAATATTTGTTTTATCATTATTTCAAATTAGTGTGATCAGGTGATTTATTGATCAATTAAAAAAAATCATAAAACATCGAAAACATTTGAAAACAATAAAAGAAGAATTAAAAATACTAGAAAAATATTTAAATAACACTTGAAAAAAATAAAAAAAAAATATTAAAACATAAAAAGTAAATGTTATATTAAAATAACAAATTATTTATATAAAATTAAACAATTTTTTCGTTCTTATTATTGAAAAAATAATAAATCCCTTTAAAAAATGAATAATTTCTCTAGTAATTTAAAACATTAAATATTTCTAAATATATTTATAATAAAAACATATTGGATCTATGAAAAAAATTAACAATTATTGCATTTTTCTAACAAATCAAAATTTTCATGTTAGAATAAATTATTATAAAAATGATAAAGATTCATCTAAAAAACTATTTTTCATTACTTAAAATATATTTTAATAAAATAAAATGATAAATATAAGTTAAAACGAAGCTTTTAGAAGAAAACTTATTTAAGAATTACAATAGGAATCTTGCTAATAATTGTAGTAATTACTAAGGAATCATTTAGGAATTGCTAGAAAGCTAAGAATCATTTTTATAAGCTAAAAAAAACTTTACATATTAAATCTTACTAATACATAAAGTTTAAATACTATATGTTATAAAGGTTAATAAAAGTTAAAAAGTTTTAAAAAAATAGTTTCTTTAAGAAAGCCTTTTTAAAGTTTACTTTAATGTAATCTAAAAATCCTTTTTTTTATTATAATTGATTGACAAATCACCTGATCATACCATTTTGAAAATGGTGATAATTACTATTTTATATAATATTAATAATCTAAGTATTTTATAATATATGAAAAAGAAATTACAAAAAAAAATTTTATTTTATAAGTTAAATATGATTTTTTAGTAAAATAAGTTAAAATTTAATATTATTTAAAAAAAAATTTTTTAAAATAATCATTTTTTTTACTATAAATTTCATATATAAAATATCAAAATATTTAATTTATATTTTTTTCAAATATTTAATAAATTTAAAAATTATAATTATAAATAATAAAGATTTTTTGATTTAACTTTAAAGTTAAGATCAAGTTAATTATACTTATTCTTTTTATATATTAATCTGATGATAAATATTCATGTGAAAATTATTATTTAAAATTGTATAATCTTAAAATTAATAATAATAAATACTTAAAATTAAAATATATTTTATATAATAATATGAAGCTAAGATAAAAAATTTTGAATGCAAATATTATAAATAGTTTAATATTATTTTAATATACTGTTTTAAATAAGTATAAATACTTTTAAATAGTAAGAATTGTAAATTATATAAAATTTAGTTTCTTTTAAAAATTAATTTAAGATTATTATAACCCTTTTCTAAATAAATAAGATTAATTTGATTACATAATTTTTATATATTATAATAGAATCAAAGTAAATAATTTTATAATAATTATTAAAAATCTAAATTTTATTAATTATTCAAAAGGTATAATAAACAATTTATTTTACATTATAAAATTGTTACTTTTATAAGTACTATTTATTTCTTTACCAGTACTTAAATAGATTCTATATTTTTAATCACAAATATAAAAGAATAGCAGAAAATTTATAATTATTATAAAACAAATAATTTAGGTAGTTATAAAAGGGTATTTAAATTCAAAGGATGAACAAATATTTCTTAAATAATGTAATTATTTAATATTTTAAATTTAATATAATGATAGGAAAAATTTAAATGATGCACGTTTTGATGCACCATTAGACACGTAATTTATATAAAATAAACTGTCACACTACGTTATTTTCATTTTTACAATATAAATTGGTAGCAGTTTTTTTAGGGTGTAAAATTCTATTTGTTACTCATTATTTGTCACAGCTGCCACCCTCACTTGTGGCGTGAGAAAAGGGTTTTAATAAATAAAAATTCAAAATTTATATACGCAATTCAATAAATTATATCAGTAAATTATTTATTATGTGACCTATTCACAATAATTTAGATAACAAATATGAAACTTTATTAAAAGAAACAAATAAAATATATCATAGAAACTTTTATATAATATCATTACAAATATTTTTTTAAAAAATCATGGTAAACTTTATTTATGTTTTATTAACACAACTTTTATTTAAATTTATACAAGTACAATTATAGCAACTCATATGACAAGGCTAAAAAGATCAGAAGGAAATATAATAAATAAATTAAGTAGCTTACAAGTTTCGACTTCGTTCCAAGGATGGGGGTATTCAATACGGCTCGGCTCGATCGACTATCGACTATCGACTACACACTACAAGGATGGGTGATATCCAACAGGACTCGGGTTGCGTGAGCACCCACTCGTGAAACTGTTTTATAAACATAAGGGAAGATGCATAGCAATTCTTATTTCAGAATCGCAGACCCTTACGTTCACGAGCAGTTGTACCGGTCCTTTTTAATTGTAGCAATTAATGTCGGTCCCCCCCATCCTATTGAGAAGAATGTTAAAAAAAAAATTGTTACGAAAATCAAATATACCCGTATTTGCCGCTTCCACTTTTTCGTTGTTGGCTAATAAAATTAAGAATATTAACATTAATAAGGTACAACAGATTTTTTTGAATTTTTATTTAGTCTTGTCAATATGAGTTGTTATTTATCGGGAGAAAAAGGAAGAGTTTGAAATTCGGAACACGAAATATAAAGTTCATTTTCGATTCATAAATAAATTCTAGAAAAAGAAGTGGAAAAGGAATTTAGTTATGAAATCTAAGTAATAATAGTCACGTAGAAGGTAGTAGGTGCAATAGAACGGAATATCACGGAATATCAATGACGCTTAGGAGTAAATATCAAGGAGAAAATATTTTTGTAATGGAGGATATTTCACGAAATGGCGAGAGGAAACTATTGTCGATAATGATAGGGTACTACATTAAAGAAAAAGAATAGAGAGCTTACCAGCAGTTTAAGTTTGAAATCCAGATATCAGCTACGGCAAGAGTAAAGTTTTTTTAGAAGATATTCTCTCGCTGAAAGAAAGAAAGGTGGGCGCGGTTCATTATGAGAATTTTTTTTTTTTTTATTGTGAAAGGGCTAGGTATTATGAGAAAGATGTGCTCAAAAACTTGTCCGCTTGTTTGTTTCTTTATAAAGGGAAAAAAAAAGGATAACCGTAAACTTGATCGCGTGAAAAAAAAAAAAAAAAAAAAAAAACTGAAAAATGTTTATTCGACTTATACAAAAGCATGCTTTTTTATTTCCAAATATGTTAATTGAATTCTAAATTTGGCGTATTGGACTTTCGGCCTACCAACTTTACTAAATCGATGGTAATGATGTAAGCCAAATATATTATTAAACTGGACTGGTTATCGCAAGCTTGTATTATTTCTTTTTGTCATACATTTTCCTTCTTGATCTATTTTAAAGTTGCGCCACTCAAATTTCGTGTGTCAAAAAAAAATATCCGAGATATATTTTAAACAGGTGATACTAAAAAATTAATCAATTTTAGTCATTTTTTGTTAAAAAAAAAAAAAATGTGAGACGCGCGTTGTTATTTAGACATTTTAGTAAAAAAAAAAAAAAAAAAGTGACACAAAGTATCAATAAACTAAAATCGTACGTGTATAAAGATATGCAATTCAGAAACTTAAAAGAATCTAAATAAAGATATATTTAAATAATAACCTATTTTTTTTTTTTTAAAGAAAAATAAATATAAATTTAAGTTTTTATTCTTGATATTGATATAATAATGGTTCAGTAAATTTATTCTAATAATTTTTATATGAAAAAATAAAAATTAAATAAGTGAATTGTACAATATTATGTGATTAAAATTTTGTTATTACTTCTTTTTTTCCCTCTATAACTCTTATAAGTATAATAAGTAGCAGTGCGATTAAACAAGCTTTTAAAGATGGTTTTCTTGATATATCGTTTATTTCGTTAAATGGAATATTATATGGAATTTTAATTAATAAAAAACTCGTATTTTAATTCCAGTTAAACTGAAAATTGCAAACTTTTTAATATTGTTAATTATGATTATGATCAAAAAGAGTCGACTAGAAAGACTCTAAACGACTGACTAAGTTGACTCCTGACGCTGACACCACATTTTGATATCACATTTGAATCAAACAAATAAATTGTTTAATATTATTTACCAATCTCAGATTCTGCAACCTCTGTTCCAAAATTAAAATCTTCCGATATAAGCAAAAAGATAAGCATTTATTTATCTTCAAATTAAAAACATAAAAATAAAGTTCACTCAATAGGCACTTACCCTGAATTAAGAATTGAAGACCATTCCTAACCCAAGGATCGAAGACCTCAGATATAACCAAAAAATTATGATTTAGTTTAACAATTTTGCCTCGACCAATGGATTTATCTCAAGATCTTAGATTTTTCTAAAATTCACTCTCCCTATAGGAACTTGCGATCCAAGGATAGATGATCTCCGGAATCTACTAATATAATAAGAATTGAAGGCCTAAGAAACTTGCAAAGAGGTAAGCACTATTTAGTTTTCTAATTTAAAAAAAAAATTATAAAGCTCTGATCTAAATTTTTTAATGTAAAGTTACTCTCTGATGTCCACCTCGCTTATTGGGCTTATCTTTAGCAGAGTCCGAGACAACATAAAAGAGCATTCCTATTAAAATATGTATAGTTATTGTACGTCCGTCCATACATCATACAAAATCGGATGTATGTATCATGCAAAGCATGATATACAACATTCTACAATACCGATTTGCCTAAAAAGAAAAATGAAAAAATTTGATTATTTGAATAAAATTCATTAATATCTTGAAACTAAAGATTAGATGCATTTTTAACGTCAAGGTTTCACCATTAATACCATGAATTCTTCTAATTTCACCTAATAACTTACTTAATAGTTGTGTTTTCTGGTATATTCCGTTTTATATCTCTAGCAACTTTGCAATCAATTATTAATATATATAGATCATGCTATAGTTTTAAAATCGTATTTCATTGGGTGAAGAATTATTTTGTTTGGGCTGGTATTGTAAAATTAAAAATTTTCCGACAATGAACTAAAAGTCGTTTTGATGAGATTGTCCTTATTCGGTTTCTTGACACAATTTCACGATATCTTCGAGATAAAACTTTATTTCGTCTTCATTTTCCTCAAGACATCAAATACTGATTTGAGTGTTTATGATCTTACAAAAAAAAAAATAAATAAGTATAAAGATTAATTAGGAATAATAGAATAATAAAATCAAAAAAAAATATGTTGAAATTTGAGAATAAGAATAACTTACAAAGGATGGACAAAAGTCTCCGAAAGCCTTTTCTAAACTTCTTTAGCATTAATAACAAAATGTCAATTATTATTCTATTTAGACCTCTTTAGGGTGATATTTCGTACTAAGCATCACAGCCCGGATTTGCTATGGCATGCTATCGCTATTTTCAACAGTATGTTTTACCATGCTTATAACGTATCGGTCAAAGGTTGGATGTATTTTTGTATTGAGATCAGGACTTTGAGCTGGGCAAGATAATGTATGAAAGCCTTTTCCGCCTGAAAAAACATTGCAACCTTCGATTTGTGAGGCTGGACATTTTCTTCTTGGAACCATCAATCATTAATTGGAATCGTAACCTCATAGCTAATACGACATACTTAGAATGTGATCCATGGAACAATCGGCCCGTTGTTGAAGCAAAGGATAATATCCATTAATCCACAGATTCTTGTAACACACTGCAAATGCGGCTTTGTTGGAATTAAATGAATGTCGATTCGTCATCCCACATGAATTTCAACAAATCCTCCGTTGTCTAAAATATCATTTGGAGACGCACCTCCACATTCGCTGTGCAAGTTTTTTCTAATAATCCGGTTGAAAAATCTTGTCAGCACTTCTTCTTCCAAAGTTGCTGCAATTTATCAACACATAGATTAATCCTCGTCATGATTCGTTACTTTGAAGAATCGTAACAAAGGTGGTCGTCCAGAGCGAGTCATCGATTCCAAACAGTTGACAATCCAAACATAATGTATGACCGACACGGTAATAATTTAATTCGCATTTTCAAAGGACGTTCGGAAACTTTTTTCCCATACATGAATACTATTCGCAAATCCTTGTATAATTTTCCTTGCTTTCATCTAAAGGTTCATCTGCAGGTTTTATTGCTTCGCTTTGCATAAAGATATTCGCTAGTTTATATTTTGTTAAAATTATATAGTAAGGATTTGAAATGGAGAATTTTGTATTTGTGAATGATGATCATTCCATTGCAGTGATGGCAAATTATAAGGTCATTTACTATTTTTTTGAATTGAAATTTCTAATAAAAATGATGTCATTTGAGGTCATTTAAGGTCATTTCAAGGTCATTTGCCAACACTGTTCCATTAAAAATTGTGTAACTATTATCTTTATATGGGATGATGCGATTGACGTCAAATTTTATTTTTTGAAAAAATTCCCCAACCCTTTATTTGGAAATTCAATATTGATCCGGATATCAAAGATTTCAAAGATAATGACGAAGCTAATAACTTGGAATTATTGATATTGATTGTTTTTATATTAAACGTTTGATTATGATTTAATTGTTATAATAAATTTTTTATAGCTTTGATTTTAAAATTTAGTGTAAGAAATAACAAGCTTAATTTTATTACTTAATTATTATCAAATAAATATAGGAAAAAGTTTTATCAATAAAATACATTGTTAAAGTTTTATCTATCCAAAAATGTAATTACAATCTTTTTAATCTTTTTATATAATAAATTAATATATTATATTATTTTGTTAATACATATTATTTTATTTAGTTAAAAATAGATTAGTGAATTCAAATATTTAAAATTAATAAATCTTAAATTCTTTTAATAATCCGATTAATATTTTCCTATTAATATATTCTAATTTATATATTAATAATAATTTATTTTTTCTTAGAAATTCCTCTCCTCGAAGCTTTGCTTCTTCGGGATTTATAAATAAAACACTCTTTATGAAACTTTTTTTTGGACCAGGTATTCAAATCAGTTATGCAGTCATGTTTACTATCACATCCCGAAATCTTTGATTGAGGTGATTCGAGTATATGCAAAAAGGCGGTTGAACTGTAAAAAGGAGAACGAATGTATACTGTATTTCTTGCGAATATGAGGATCATCTTCAGCTTGATAACGCAACCTTTTCCATGAAAGTCTTAAATATAAAATTCATATTTCTATATTATTGTATATACAGCCAGGATTAATTGTTTGGTCTTTAGCAAAGATAATATCGTCTTTTTAACAGAAGAACCTTTCTTAGATCCTTTATCTCATAATTAGATTGAGAAAGCGACGAGGATAGCTTGCTGATTTTTCGTCATATCTTTATCCAAAGAGGAATTTTATTATCTTTCAAAATCAGAGAGCGGGATTATGCTTGCCCTCCAATTTTTGCTTTAACAATATAGACCGGTTTTTTATATCCTCAAAGATCTTATTATATTCATCTTGCAGGCGCAAGTTAAGTATATCATATTCACTTTTTAGTCGCTTGCGCTCCTCTTCAACCTGTGATTCAATAGTTTTTAATATAATTTTCCTTCTGTTTTAACAAGGCTTCGAGCTCTTCCAGTTGCTTCTCAAATCGATCTAATCGGGATAAAGTATTCGAGCTATCTAGAATAACTTTAGCGATCTTTTTTCTCGTAGTACCTATAAACCTCCTTCGAAAGCAACTTTTCAATGTCTGAATGGATCCCTTCCGCCTGTTCTTCTGATAATGGATTATATACTTACTGGTTTTAAGGCGTCTCCATATATCACTTTCTATGGATGGTGGTATTTGATCGAATAGTAAGTATTAAAATGCATGGTTTTCTTGGCTTGATAATCCGAAAATCCATTAATTTCTGGTAAACCAAAAGTTTCCGAAATAGATTTCCTACAAAATAATTGCAAAGGTCAATATTCCCGAAAAAAAAATGCTCAGAAATTCTTTTTCATATCAGATTTCATGAGAGCAAGATTTTTTCTGCTTCTTGAAATTGTACCTTAATTTCATGGCGCATTTGGTGATTAGTTCTAATCCGCTCCTCGTACTCCTTAGTCAAATCTTGCATAAATCGATTAAATGTATCTTCATCGTATTTAAGTAATTGTCGATATAAAATGTCAAGCTCATTTCTAACCCGACGATTTATTTCTTTCTCATGATTGCAAAAGAAAGAATCTTGTGCTTGTATCTCTTTATCTGTAACGTATGTAACTGGTAGTACCGAAGTTGTATTACGTTTCAGCTTTTAGGACGTAGTAATTTTTTCTGATCCATAGTTTTGCGTTTCCGGTTTAAACCTCTAATGGATGGCACAAATATGAATAAATTCGATCAGATTTCTCAGAAATTAATTCTAATCTTTAGAGTGATGTAAATCTCTGATATGCTTTCTTAAAAAGGCTTTCTGGAAGCTTAGAATAATTTGTTTATAGTCAGATTGGAAATTCGGTTATTAGTTATAGTTTGCGCAAAAAAAGTTTGCATGTAAAAATGATCATTGATACACAAGTTAATAAAGCCTTTCCAGGTAAACTTTATTATAATACAAAAATTAGAGTAAAATTTATTCATCTATAATTTCATGAAAACTTGCCAGTGATATCGAAACCTGACACTCATTCGTACATTACTAAAATCCCTGTTGTGCAATAAATGTGCGACATTTAACCCTCTATCCTGAAGCTTTTTACCCGGCCAGTATGGATCAGTTACAACTAATTCTTCATTAGAAAAATGTACGATCTAAACTTCTTGAGGACAAAGACGCTCAGCGTGTTTAAATACTTGCTCGAAGTGCCCATTTAGTTTTGAAATTGATGTTATCGCCAAGAGTTCAAGAAGAGCCTCAGGATGGAGGCTATCGTGTTTCTTTATTGTTAGGTCGCGATAAAAGTGATGGTAATCGCCATCATCAAATACTTGTTCAAGATGCCACTGGCCTGTAATTTCGTAGCCGTGAATCTTCCTTAGCCAATTTACTAAGAATATATACATCTCAGCGTCGTATGTGCTCTCCCGGGAGGATCATGGTGCTATTGTGCCTTGATCGAATTCGTGGACTACAACCTTTAACACTGCCAAAATATCTATGGATCCATTTTTCTGCAATGAACATATATGGAGATATCCATGATATTACCAATACTTCGTTTTTTCCCAGCAACAGATACAGAAACTAACGAATCTTGCTGATTAAAAATATCAGCTAGAGGTTCTAGTACCTTTTTTCCATCAACCTGCGTAAATGAGATAATATTTTCAGCAAGTTTATTTAGATGCTATACCCAGACCAGAACGCAGAGAAAAACGCATGTTTGATCATATAAAAATAAAATACTTACCTTTTTCGTGAATAAAATGATCCTAACAGTCTCAAGGAAGTGTTCGGATCATCACGTAAAATATAAAGTGTCATAAAACACCATATGCGCGTCATTTTTTTCAAAAGCTCCGAGCATCTTAGTGGACCAGGAGTGAAATGCTGAATGGACCACATTTCATATGGCAAAAGCCAGTTTACCCTTCTTGAGAAGAATTTTTTGCTTGATCCTTAAACATTCATTCTAGCTTATTTATATCAGGTCCTCGTTTCATGCCATCTTTCGTAATCTTTTTTTCGGTCATATCTGGGAAGACTTGATCATCTATTTTTTCTTTACGAAGAATTTTGAAGTCATCCTCGTCGAGGATTAAGTTTTGACCACGCAAAAAAAAATAAGAGATTCAGTATCACAGTTTTCAGCCAAGAAAACAGTTGCAGAGAAGACTAAATGATTTATTTGGTTAATATAAACGTAAAGAAGTGAAAAATTCAGTCGAGCGGTTAATGAAAAATTCTGGAATGACTTTACCCTCGTTATTTTTATAAAATCGAAAGGCGTTAAAGTCTCATCAGCTAAAAGACACGTGTATTTATGTTTTGTGATGCAAATATTACCAAACATTTTCATTTTTTGTGTAATATCAGTCATTATCAGTCAGAAAATCTAAATTAGACTTTAGAAATGATCTACATTGTTACCGTATTTCATTAAATTATTTTTAAACAATAATATCACATGATTTAGTGATATTTCGTTTGATGCAATTGTAAAAAGAATATGTTAAATAAAGAAAATAATAAAAATTAAAAAAAAAATAAAATTTAAAGTTGTTTTATTTTTTAATATGCCAAAAACTATTCGCTCTTCATATACTACAGAAGAAAAACTTTTAATTGTTACTTATTCAAAATAAACATCTTTAAAAGAAGCAGAAAATAAATATGGAATTAATTATTCACAAATATCAAAATGATGTAAAAATGAATCAATTTTATTAGGAGCTAAACCTAATAATCATCGATTAGTACTGATAAAAAAACCTTTATATTCAAATATTTAAAAGAATTAATTGAATAGGTTAAAATTTTGCATCAAGATGGAATGGCTATTACACCACTTATGATTTAACAAAAATGAAAAAATTTTTGCTTCATGGAAATATCTTGATTATTTTTTTATAAAAAATTATAATCTTTCTATTTATTAAAAAATAAAAATTGGACAAAAGTTACCTATAAAGCTTTCTTTAAAATTAGAATTATTTATTGAAAACATAATCAAAATAAGTTAATATTATTTATCACAAATTGCAAATATAGGTAAAACTCCAATATTTTTAACATATTTAGTAATTTAACAATTAAAAAAAAAATGCAAAAGCAATTTATATTTTTATTACTAAAAATGATAAAATTAATTTATTTATATCTTTAATGATAAAATAAAACTTATACTAATAGTTATTTTTAAAAGTAAGATGCATTTAAAAAAAACTTTCTCCTAATATAATAGTTAGAATATAAAAAAAAGGTTAATTAAATAAAAATTTTGATTTCACAAAATATAAAAAAACATGTTAAATCTAATAAAAGATCTTTAATAATAATGAATAGTTTTGAAAAATATAAAATAAATTTATAAAGGAAAATATTATCAGATGAAATATTAATTAACTATTATATTTAGTATCTTACATCACTTATTTAATCATTAGATATTTATTTTAATAAATCTTTTAAAGAACAGATATGCAAAAAATGGTAAAATTAGATAGCTAATAAGAAATATTCTTTATATTCTTTTACTAAAATAAAAATTTATAAAGATTGAATTATGATTTAAATTTTAAAAGTTTAGAATAATATTCCTATAAAAATGATTTGTAATAATTTAAATTATTAAAAAATATAAAATAAAATATTTAATAAAAATAAAAAAATTTTTGTAATATAATAAATTTTTATATTAGATTTTAATAAAAAAATTAAAATTATCAATCATATCTTATAAAAATAAATTAATAAATAATATTACAAATTTTAGAATATATTATTTATTTATAATAAAATATAGTATTTAAAATTAAAATATTAAATATAAAATTTAAAGTTGTAATATGAATAAGATTTAAATAGGTATTATTACTAGGTTTATTTTTAATTATCTTAATGTTTAAATCATAAGCTACAGCAATTGATTCTACTCACTAAAATTTATAATCTTATAATTTTTATTTAAATCTTATAGATATCTGTTATATTTGAATTACTTAGCAATTTATTATATTTTAGAATTTAAGATATATTTAGTCAAACTAGTAATAATGAACTTAAAAAAGTAACTAGAATTTTATTTATAGCCAGCTAGCAGCTTGCCTTAATTTTAATATTTAAAAGTAATATATATATTTTATTTAATATTTATAAGTATTTTATTAAATTTGCTGAAATATGTATTGTATATGTATAGATTATGATATTTTATTAAATTGAAAGTGGTTGTGATATTTTTTGTTTTAAATGAGAATATTTTTTAATTATATTTAGATCTACTATAAATGAATTTTTATCTAAATTTATTATTTGAATATATTGCTATTTTGAACATCTGCTGATTACTGTATATGTTTGATCAGGTGCAAATAGTTAGCTAAGATCTATTAAAATGGAATGTAAAGTAAGACCTTGTATTTTATGAATTGTTAATAAAATGAGTTTTGTAATAGAAACTGTATTCTAGATGCATGTTGACCCCCTGAATAAAAGTAGGATATTTCTCTTGTAATCCATCTTTAAATAATGTACTATATACACAAAATGCTATTTATATACTTGGTTATTGTTTATCTATATCAGTAATTACACTAATAGTTTCATTGCATATACCTTTTTTTATTAATAAGTTATTTAAATACATAACTTGTGCATCTTATTAGAGTCTAACTATTAGTAACATATTTGTTTTTGTTTTAAATTCTGTTTGAATAAGTTTTATAATACTTGTTTACCTTCTATAAAATCTATAGCTTCTGCTAATAAATATTTTTCATTATTAATTAGAAGTAGGTTGCAAATTGTGTTGTTAATTTGTCTTAATATTTTATAATATTCAATAATATGTATTATTATTAATAATGAATCTGAAGATTGATTATTATTATAATTTGTAGCTTTTACTATAAATTTTGTTCAGGTTGTATTTGATATTTTTCCAAATCTAATTTCTTCCAACATTTAATAAAATTTATTATCTTCATTATATCTTTAGAATTTATATAAAAATAAAGAATTAAATAATTATCATACTGAAAAATAAAATACAGCTTCACCTCTTACTAGTGAAAGTTATATCAAATCACCTGCAATTATTATATAGATATCTTCAAATGCTATATCTTAATTGTAAATTTTAGCAAATAAATCAGAAATAAAATTAAATAATGAAGCAGAAACTATTGATATTTTATCTATAATAAATATTTAAATTTTCTGTAATTTTTTTTTAAATTCAAGATTATAAAAGCCAATGATTGATAACCTAATTCTATTTGTACTATTCTAAGTATAGAATAAATAATAAATCCTTTAATATTTTGTGCAGCTATTCCTGTTAATGCTATTAAAAAATAAGTTTTTCTTTCTGATTTTATCCAATCAATAATTAATTTTGTTAAATAAGATTTTCCAATTCCATCAGATCCTATAATAAAGAAAAATAGATATTTTTTAGATTTTGATATTGGTCTAAGAGTAGATATAATTGTATTATATATAATGTATTATTCTTCTGGTAGATTTAACATTACATTTGACAAAAATGTTGATGGTATTAATTTTAAATTATTTAATTATTTGGTAAGAATTTTTGATATTTGTAAAGTGATTTTGCCTTTAAGGTTTTCTAATATATTAGTTATTATTGTGTTAAATTGATTTTGTAATGAATATCTGTTTTTTCCTACTATTGTATTTATTGAAATTTGAATTGAATTCTGAAAATCTGAATATAAATTCAAATATTTTTCTTGATAAGATGTAAAATTATCAAGTAATTCATTTTCTGATCTACAAGGTATTGTAAGAAGTATTTATTAATAAAAAATAGTTCTCGATTCTGAATTTTAAGTTGTCTGTAATGTATAATTAATGAGATGTTCTCTTACCAACATAATAGTTTAAATCATCTTTGTAAATTTCATTATTTAAAGGTTTTTTGATTGATAATGTATAATTTTAAAATAATCAAGATAAGTTATATTATCAAATTGTTCATCATGTAAATATGCAAAGTATTTTTCAATTGTATCTTTCCAATATGGATCATTATTATCTTTTAATATTGTTAATATTAGTCTTATTGCATGTGAACGAGTTATTAGTGATTCAGTAAGTAGGTATTTTACTTTTATTGATGATTTGCATATTATTTCATCTAATAATAAAAATATACATTCTATTGAACTTAATCATCAAGCAATTATATACTCATAATATTTATCATCTTCTGATATATTAAGTATATATAAAAGTTCTGATTTAATAACATATTTGGTTAAATATTTACCAAGATTTTTAGTACTCACATATTGTATATTCATGTGAGCATTCCATAATAAAAGCATAGGTAAATGGTAAGAAACTACCCATTTATTTTTTTTAGTATACATCAATATATATATCTAGATTTTTTAGTATTATAATACATAATTAAATAATATGGTCAAGGAAAAGTTTTTGACTTAAAGGTGTTGGTTTACCATACTTTCTAGGATTACATGTATAAATTTAATATGTTAATACTAATTGGTAAAGTTTTGATTCAAAGTTTTGATCTGATAAATCAGATCTAATTAGTTTGAAAAATTCAATTATTTTTTTATAATAATAAATAATATTCACATTAATTAATTTTTTTAAACTAAATAGAATATCTTTATTTTATTTGAACCATTAGAAAAGATAACCATATTACTTTTAGCTTCTTTTTATTTCACAATTTCTGATATTAGATTTTTATTTATTGGAATTCAAGAATATCTAAATAATTATATTGGAAAAGAATAATTTAATCAAAATAAGTTAGCATTATCAATACTTTAAAAAATTGATCAATATTAGAATATAGTAGATTCGTTTACCTTAGTAGCTGCAGTATTAGATCCTCATACAAAGCTTACTTTATTTGCTACTGAAGAAGAATTAACTAAAGTAATTAATACTGTAAAAAATTGCTTAACTGAATATTAAACACTATAATTTCAATCTATAATTAATCAAATAATAGTAAAATAATGAATACTCATGAATACTTCATCAATTAAAGAGAAGAAGATTAAATTATAATATTGCTTCAAGTATTGCAAGAACATCATCTGGAATATTTGAGAAACTTAATTAGTATCTTGCTTTACGATATAATAATAATGTTGCATCTTTGCTATAGTGGAAAGGACACTTTCAAGAATTTCTAGCATTAGAAGTAATGGTATGAGATTACTTATATATTCAGGCTACAAGTGTTACATGTGAGTAGAATTTTTCTGTAGCAAGTAATACTATAACTTGTACAAGAAATAGATTGCAACTAAATACATCTTATGCATTATTATGTTCAAAAGTTACTTAAAAAAGGATTAGGAGAAAAGGAAATAGTATTATGAATGTTAAAAGTTTTTTTATGTAGTATTTTTATATGTTAAATTTAATTTGTAATGATATATAATAATGAATTTAACAAATATAAAAATAATTACAAGTTTATTTTATAATATAAATTATAATAAATTCATTAATAATAACTAAATAAAATATAAGATACTTAGATATAATTCACAATTGTAAATTTTAGAGAGTATTATACTATGAGGAATACATTGGTCTAAGGAGAGAATATAAGATAATCATTTTTTTTAATATTCTAATAATGTTGAATAATTAATCAAAAAGATATGTTTTTTAAAAAAAATAACATATACATATTTATGTGATATTTATTAAATTTATTGTTTATGTTATTTATGTTATTTATCTTATAAAAAGGAAATGTGATCACATTTTTAACAGAATCAAAAACTATATATAGAGATAGTGTCTAGAAGGATAAGGTCAGAGGCATTAGTGGTAAAATTATTATTATGTGAAATATATGAAATTCAAGAAGGTTTTTACTTTTAATAAAATTTTTAATTACAGATCAAAATTTTAAAAAAAAGTATTATTTAGAAGAGAAAAAAAAAAGTACATAATCTAGCATCATTATAATTATTAATAAAATAGAAATTATGAAATAATGTCAATTTAAAAAATGAAAAAATTATAAGTTTTTATAAAAATTTTCAAAAATTTTTTAATTTTCTAATAAATCTATTGGAATTGAATAACTTAAAATTAAAAGAATTAGAAGATTCTAATCTTAATGTATAATACTTCTAAATATTAAAATAAATACTATACTAAAATAAATATTATTTAACAGTTTGGATTCAGTTTTGATTACAGTTTTATGTAAGTTATAGGACTTTCATAAAGATTAAGTCAGTCCGTCCACATATTAGAACCTATAAGTCTTAGGACTTTAACTGAATTTTAACAGACCTTCTATATCCTACTAATACATAATTTACAAATCATATGATAAATATAATATCAATTTGTAATTAGCTAAAATTTAAATATAATTGATTAACTAATTTAAACACTACCAGTTTTCATTATTTAGTTTATCCTACATATTATATAGATTGTAAATATATAATTTTATATAATAATCATATATTAAAGGATTATTTAAATTTTAAATTTTATAAAAAATGATATATATAAATATAAGGCTTAAAATTATACAATCTTAAAAATATTTATTATTAACTATTTTTAGATATAAACAAATAATAAATGATATTATTTATAAATATTTTTATATTGAATATTTAATATTATTAATATTAATAAAAACAGATATAGAATTTTTCTATATAGAATTCTAATATTCATTAACATTAATTAGTATAGAGTTTTTATATTATTTCTTATAGAATTTAATACTTATCAATTAAATTAGATGTAAAATTTATAGTTATAATCTTGTTATATATATCATATAATCTTTTTGTTAATTGAATAATGCTTTAAATGGTTATTATATATGCAGTATTTGATTCTTTTTTTCAAAATTACAACAAATTATTGAAGATTAAGCAAAGTTAGTATCTTTAACCCTAAATCTTTGGACAGCTAGAAATCGTCAAGGTTATTTAGAAATTAACTGTTCTTTTCTAGATAATAAAATTAATTTACGTGAATTTATTTTAGATATTACTTATATAAGATATTTACATACCGCTAATAATATTTTTTAATCACTTGAATAAGTATTAGAAGAATGAAAATTTATGATTTAGTATTTACTATTATAACTGATAATGGTAATAATATTAAAAAAGCAATTTAAAATATGGAAGGAGTTAATTGGTTAGGATATACAGCATATATTCTACAATTAGTTATTAGAAAAAGAATGAAATTAGCAGAAATTCTAATAGCATATTATAGAGTTAAGAATTCCTAGAACTAATATCATGTGATATTATAAAGAAAAATTAAAAAAAAAATTGGCTAAATAGAAGATTACCAGATAAATATTTAATTAAAAAACTAAGATACAGAATACAGTTAAATTATTTGCTAAGGGAAAAAGAATAAATTATTTACTGAAGGAAAAAGGATAAATTATTTGCTAAAAAAAATGGATAAATAACATACCGAAGTAATGAGAAAAAAAATATTAAAGAAGATTTTATAAATTGAGATATTAGAAATACTTGTGTAACTTAAAATTACTAAATAAGAAAATTATTAATTATTTGTATAACTTGAATTTCTAAAAAAGGAAATTTGTATAACCTTATTCTAAAAGAGGAAATTAGAAAAAAAAATACTTAGGAATTAGGAATGTTAGGAATATGATTAATAAAATAGGAATAGGAATGAGAACAGAAGAACAAGAAAAAGGAAATAGAAATAGAAATAAGAAATAATAGTAAAAAGAAATGACATAATAATAAGAATAGGAATAAAAAAAGAAAATAGAAATATTAGAATCAGAATTGTGAATAGGAATAGAAATAGAAAATGAAAAATAAAATAATAGAATAAGAACTGTGAATAAGAATAAGAATAAATGGAAAATTAAAAAAAAGGGGGAAGAAGAATTTACGAATCTGTATAACTTTAGATATATAAAAGTAGATTAACTTTTCTCTTGTAATCCTAATCTTTGATCACTCAAATATACCCTTACCTTAATAATTAATAAATATACATATTAAATGAAAATTATATTTAAATGAAAATTAGTATAATTTGTTATAATTGTTTTAATGATATTAATAACTGTTTATTTATAAATAAATAAAATAATGGAGAAAAAGAAATAATAATTACAAATAAACAATAATAACAGAAAAGAAAGAAATATTATTTATAGCAAAATTGAGAAGAATAAGAATAAATGAAAGTTAAAATGAAAGGAAGAATCTCTCCTGTAATATAAGGGATAACAATAAAATAATCAAACGAAAGGTCAAAAAAATTTGAAAAGAAGAAACATATTTGGAAGAAATAATAATATTAAAAAAATAATACAAAATAACTTTGTAAAATAAAGATTTAACCAATTGAAGATAATTTTGAAAAGAAGAAAATTGAGGAAATAATATAATAAGAAAAAGGAAGAGAACTGAAAATATGAAATAACAAATGAATTTAAAAATGGAAATAACTAGACTTACAAGAAGAAATAACATAATGAATGATGATGAATAATTTGTAAAGAAAAATGGAAATTTGAATAAGAAAATAGGAATAATAAAATGGAATGAGAAGAAGAAATATGAAGAAAAAGGTATATTAAACTAAATTACAAGAATGATATTAGAAATTATATTAGAAGAAAGAATAACAAAACACTGAAACTAAGGATTCTTGAACAAATAAAATAATTTGTAAAACAAATCCTCTTGAAGACGAATGGCAGAAATAGTTCAAGAAGGTATAGCTCTTGTTGAACTATTGAACTCATAAAATATCATATATTTGTAATCACAGGTTTACAATGTGTTAAACGTCTTATTGATTTTTTACAACCAAAACAGAATAAACAATTAGAAAATATACAGCAAAAATTTTCTGAATTAGTAGATAATAATTCTGAAGAAAATAAAATTGTAAATAATTTTTTTTAAATTTTTTTTTAAATTATTTTTTTTAATATTTTAAAATTGACAATTGCTATTCGTATATATGTGTACAAACCTGTATCACGTGATTTATAAAATTCAAATTTTTAATTAAATAATATCACATAACTTTAAACTAGATAGATTTTATTACAAAAAATAAAATGCATACATATAATTATGACACCCACATACATATATGCTATACATATATGCTCAGAACTAATTAAACTATATTTTAACACGTTTTTACATAATGTTCATATTGCTTACACTTTCCATATTTTCAGCCCATTGTACTATTTGTCTCATTTGTCTCTTTTTCTATAACATTAGTACTATTACTTAAAACTTGCTTTTCCTGCTTGGATACAGACTTTTTAGCATTTGATTTGAGCTTTTTTGAAGGTCTTCCTTTGTGTTTAATAATAGCAGGATTATTAATATTAAAAAAGGTTTCTGTTTCTATTTCTTGATTGTTCATTTTATTTTGTGCATCATAAATAAAAGTCTTTAATATGTTCAATAACTCATGTCACATATCAGCCTTAAAAGCACAGTCAATGACCTTTTTTGATAACTTAAATAATTTCGCATAGATGGTTTTGGTTGATTTTTGAGATAATTGAGAACCAAGTGAATCAAACTGAATCAAAAAAAGTGATGGAAGTTGAATTCAAAACTATCTAATTGCGTTATGCCATATACTGGAATGGAAGGATATTTTTGCAAAAGATCATCTGGTTGAATATTAGTATTCAAGTACCATTGACTCAGAATTATGCTTATATAAAAGGTGGTATTTTGAGAGTAAGTATTAACATGAAAGAAGTGTTAATATATCAATCCTTTATTGATTAAGAGAAGGCAGGTACATATATGTATTCCTTCATTAAGTAGAATCACATAATGACTTGTTTCTTAGATTCCGATTGCTCGTATATGCTATACTTCTAGAATAGCTTCCAGTAGTATGGTTCTAGCTAATGATCAAAAAAGAATTTGTCATGTAATCTGTTTTTGTTTCCTAATTCTAACACTCATTTCTTCGTTATCAATTTCCATCTATAAGAAATAGAAATTTGAATGAATTATAGTTGTAAGATCAAAATAACTCTATGCTCTACTTCTAAAGGTAACTTACATCTATCAAATACTGCCATTTTGTGATTCAATTAATATCATAACATACAGATTGGTTCATTTGTGATCTTTGTTTTCCAAACATCACAGATTTTAAAAAAGTTTTAATAATATCATCTACTTGATCAAAGAATCTTATATTTAATATTAGTATGCCAATTTTAGATAAAGCATTTCATTCAGATTCAAATCTTTTGAGATGTTCTTTATTTCTAACATAATCCTTGATACCAAGTAATAGATTACATAATAATGTAGCTTGATTAACTTTATTATATACATGTTTGTTAATTGATTCAATTTTCTGTGTACTCTGTGCCCCAATAGTAAACTATTTATGTATTCAAGGTATTGTTTATGATTCCTTATTAATATAAAGTATATCAGACAGGTATTTTACTGCTGCTGGATATTCATTAATCAACTGATTTCATCAAAACTCAAACAGTTCCTCACATAGAGAATTTCTACATACATAAAACTTATGATGAAATTTCTCAAAATGATTGCTTAGTTTTCCTTTGAATTTTTTCTGAAGGTTCAAATTGATATAAAAAATGCATAACAAGTGCTGGATATTGGGATAAATATTCTTGATCGATCAAATCATAGAAGGATCTGAGTCAGTAAAAATGATTCCAGGAGAGATGCTAGTATTGGTAAGTATAATGTTAAATATCTATCGGTAGATACCTAATGTTTCATCTTCAATTATAGCACATATTACATCCTGGTCTTGTAGTTATTATCAACTACAGTTATAATGCAAAGTATTATCTAGAATTGGTTGGTATTATAAGTAGAATCAACTATTAAAATATCATTGAACTTGTTATATAACTCTCTTTATATGAGAGACATCTATAAAAGAGAGGTTAGTTTTCTCAAGACAGGTTTCAATCAAGGCTTTACAATCCAGAGCGGTTCTGAATCCTTTCATTCTAGTAATGGCTGAAGCATCTGAAAAGCATCTGCATCTCCTGGATTATTTTTCTGACAAAATTGATAAATCACGTTATACAAGTCTTTCTTATAAATAGGATGATCTGGATAATCATGTCTAAGCAAAGGATAGATAGATCCTAAATCTATTATTACCGTGGAATTCTTCAACTCAAGGTGATCACGTTATCAAGTCTTTACTCAAAATTCCTAACTGCAGTTTACTACAGTCAAGATGTTAGGATCTGCCTAACTCTTAACTCTACTAAATTTACACGTTAGACTTAACAGATCTATCAAGTATGAAGATTTGAAAGACGAGATTGTAGACAATTTTATTTAAAGAATTCAGATGATGAACTCAATTACAAATAATGTGTAGGGATCACATCAGACTATATGAAGACACAAAGAGGCAGAAAGATATAAGTTTTGAATCGATTCCTTTATTAATATTGAAACTCGTATTCGCAAAAGAGTTTACAAATCTGCAAAAGTGTTAATTTACAATATAAGCAAATATCTATTTATTTTATAAAATTTCTTTTGTCACGGCTAACTATTTACTATGCTATAAACTAACTAATTTAGCAAAATAAAATATAAGTAAAAT
>CAJVPP010001018.1:0-23518 GCA_910592005.1 Funneliformis mosseae | reverse complement strand
TTTGTGAAGATGCTTTTCCTAGACAAGTATATATTAAATTATATATTTATTTTAAATTATTTAATAATATTAATATATATTTATTTAGGTTAATTATTTAATTAAAGAAGAAGAAAATGTTGGTAAAGGAGCTGATGTAGTAATTTCTTTAGTACATAATTATTTTGAAATTCATAGATTAGGTGAAAAAAAAGTTATTATTCATGCAGATAATTATGCTGATCAGAATAAAAATAATGCTATGATTATGTATCTAGTATGGCGAGTAATGAATAATCTTCATGAAGAAATAACATATTCTTTTATGGTTGCAGGACATACAAAATTTAGTCCTGATAGTTTTTTTGGATTATTTAAATTAAAATTACGAAAAGCTGAAGTTGATAATTTGGATGATTTAATACAAGTTATAAAAGATTCAACAGTTGGTAAATATAATTTAGCACAGACAGTTTTTGATAAAGAAGAAAAAAGAATTGTCTTTTTTTATGTATGAACAGAATTTTTAAATAATTATTTTAGGACTATATCAGGTATTCTTAAACAACATCATTTTGTTTTTAATAAAGATAAAATTGGTAGTGTAGAGATTAAAGAAACAGTAGATGGAGAAAGATGTTTAATAGATATTAGAAAAACTAAAATAATGCCAACAGGATTTCCATGTGAAATAATATCAAATGGACTTAGTATTGAAAGACAATGGTATTTATATGAACAAGTTCGTATTCATATTCAAGATCTAGATAAACAAGATGATCTTTGTCCTAAACCAATGATTCCAAAACCAAAACCAAAAAAGAAAAATTAATTTTAATATTTTTAATTTCATTAAATATTTTTATTTATTATAATTTTTTTTTTATTAATAAATATTATTGATTTTATTAATTATAAACTTAAAATAACATGATTATTAATTTTTTTTTTTTTTTAAAAAAGATATAACTTTAAATAATAAATAATAAATAATAATAATAAATTATTACAAATAATAAAGATAATTAAAAACATCATTTATTAATTTTTTTATTTAGGCTGATCAAAAATTTTTACAATATTTGATGCAATAATATAAATACCAAATTAAATAATTAAATATCAATCATAATGATTATGTACTGATACATACTGCAATACCTACTACGAACATTATGGCGGGAATTGAGTTTAATGACTTTATTTTCGTATCAAGACGTAATGAAATTCTCATTTTCATTCCTTAATCATCAATTATTTTAATTCTTGCAAATTGATTTAATAGATATTATTATGATGTTCTTTAAAAAAAATGCAGTTTAACATTGGCGGTCATATTCACAATGAATATTTGATTAAAAATTATTCACTAAGGTCACGCAAATTAGCATTTTCGGTTCACTTTAACATAATTGACATGGAGACCTGGATTTATATTTAAATATGAAAAAATTTATATGGCATTTTGAGTAATCATTTATAATCGGTTAAGTTAACCCTGGTCGAAATTCAATTTTCGGTCAGAATTAGATTTTTATGATTGTGCTAAATCTGGACGTAATTATAGTTCTGGCCTAAATTAATTTTAACCGGTTAACCTATTATATATATATATATTTATTTATTTATTTAGTACTTCCAGGAAAACGTACAAGGTAGTTGTTTTTTCATTGTCGCATGTATGCAGAACCTCTGATTGGGTCGATCGTTTCGGAATTACGGGTGTTTATTTTTTTTATTAACTTTTTACTTTTCCTTTAATTTGGGTTCTTTCGCGTTGGGTTACAGAGATAGAACTATATTTATTTAATTTATTATTATTAATAAATTCATTAGGATCCTTTTTAGGCTTGACTCACTTGAAAATACGCGGTGTGTGCTTTTTGTATGTATAGTTTTTTGGTTTCATATTTTTTTTTTTAATTTTGTAAATTTTTTTATTTTTTTAAGATTTCTGGTTTGCGATCAATCATTTTAATTTTTCGCGCTTTGTTTATCATTTTTTCTTTTAAGGTTATTCTTTCAAGTTAGAATCATTAGGTAAGGTTTTGCATCATTTGCTTTTTTTGATCATTGCATCAATCAAATATTTTATTTTTTTAAATTATTATAGCTTCACTTATTGCGCCACTATAAGAAAAAGTAGGATCGATTCCAATCCCTATCTGGAAATTACAATCACACACCACGTGATGATTCTTATATAATTTGTTTTTCTAAAAAAAAAAGTTTATAATAAATTTACACACAATCACCATAAATAGAATGAGACATACAAATAGTATTATAAGAAGGATTAAAAGGTTACAACAGGAAACAAAACCATTTGAAAAAGATATTAAAAAAAAATTACATTAATTCAAAATGATATTAAAAAGTTAAAATATTGATTACTAAGTTATAAGAATAATTCATTTTCCATCATGTTATGTGATGTGATATTTTAAAATATTATGTCAACATATGGTATTTAAAAGTATTTAAGTATTTTAAAGAAATTTGTCTATTTTACTTTTATATGCTAAAAATTTTATTTTAATTAGTTTGAGAATATTTTTCTTGATAACTGTTTGTTTATTGATAGAATTAATTTGTAAAATTAAAAGAAGTTACTTTGAATGAATTATTTTTTTGAGTTAATAAAGTTATTAAAATATTTTTCATAAAATTTACAAGATTTTTTATTTTTTAGTATTAGGAAATATTAATATGCAATTATCACTTTTAATACTTATGTTTAGCCAGTTATCATTTAAACTATAATTATTTCTCCTTAATATTATATAAAAATAATAAGCTTTGTTTAGTAAAAACTTGAACAACTATATATCAAATGTAATAGCTCATTCAAGATAAATAAAAAATGTGAAAATAAATATAATTTTTAAAAAAAAATAAAAAAGATAAGATCACTTTAAACATCATTGAAATATATAAAAAAAGCATAATAAAATTTTTTATATATTTATTTAATAATAAATAAGAATATAAATTTTTGATTAAATAATACAAATGAAATAACCAAAAGAGAAAATATTTTAATTGCAACCTTTGTATTGTAGTTATACTTAATAAAGGATAAATATCTTAATAAAATTTATTAAAAAGATGAATCTAATTTTTAAATTTTTTTTAATTTAATATTTTAATTTTAATATTTTAATTTTTTAATACTGGCTAAGATGATAAAAAAAAAGAGAGGTAGCCAGTTAAAAATAGGAAAAAGAAATAAAATTATAGCTAATTAGATTACTAATTAAAAAAAAGAAAGATTCAATAAAGATATCTAATAAATTAAAATTTATCATCTTTCTGATCACCTAAGAAGATGATAATAAATAAAAAAAACAGTTAAATTAGAAAGGATAAAAGAAAGGTAGAAATATTAAAAGATGATAATAAAATAAAGAAAGTAAAAAAAGGTAAAAAAGAGGATAAACTTAAAGAAAAAAAAGGAAAATAAAAAAGAAAATGATATGAGATAATATTAAAAAATACGTAAAAGTAAGTAAAAGAAAAGAGAAATATAGAAAAAATTAGAAGAGAAATAAAAAAAATATTAAAATACAAACAAAATAACAAAAGGGGATTTAAAAAAAAAAATAAAAAAAAATACCGATATTAGAGAATTTAAAAAAAAAATAATTAAAAAGATAAATACCGCAAGGGATTTTAAAAAAAAAGAAAAAAAAATAGAAAATCAATAATAAAATATCGGGGGAAGGGGAATTTAAATAAATAATCAAACAAATAATAATAATAAAATACCTACTGGAGGGAGAAATTTAAAAAATTCAATATAAAAACACTGGAGAGGAATGGGGAAAATTAGAAAATATATATATATAAAAATAAAAAGATGGGAGGAAAAATAAATCAAAAAAAATAATAAAAAAATCGAAAAAGAAAAAAAAATTCAAAAAAAAAAAATATGTTTCGAAGGGGTGGGTGGGAGAATAAAAAAATAAAATAAAATAATAAATAATTAAAAAAAAAACGAAAATAATAGTAAATTAAAAAAAAAATATCAATACAAAAATTAAAAATAAGAGAGAACTGGATGTGTAGTGCTCTGAAAGAGTCAGGTCAGACCCGGGTGATCGACCCGACCCAGATTTAAATCGAGTCAGAATTGGTAATTTTGATGACCTGTGACCCGCATGAACTGACCCGTCGGGTTAGGGTCATACTGTTGCTTTGACCCAGAACAACCCGATGACGTTATGATGATGCGTAAATTTTTTCACACGAAAAAGTTTTTTTTACGCTAAATTTTACGCGTATATTTTCCACACAAAAAAAGTTTTTTTTACGCGCTAAATTTTAGCTTTATTTGTGGCTTATATATGTGAAATATAAATATGCCCGAAACTATTGACTTTATTGAACTAGTATCTCAACTTGAAAATGAAAAAGTTTGCGTAATGAGTTCTTTATTAATAATCTCTTTGAGGAGAAATACCTTCCATCAGAGCATAAAAGTACAAAAACACATCGTGAAGTTAGGTGTCTTAACTGTCCGTTTAGTAGCAACAAAAAGAAGTAGCCTTAAAACACACTATTCGTACGTGTATGTGTTTAAAATCTTGGTAAACATGAAAGTGATTTAGACTGGTCAATTTTTTTAGCTCACGACGAATGGTCCGTTCACTAACTTCAAGCTCTGAGTTTTTTTCTTGAAGTTGGGCCTTCATTTCACTTGCTGTAATGAAATGATTATGCTTGATGATCATTCCAATTTGGCAACATTTTTTAGAAGTTAATTTTCGTGATCGACCAGACTGATAACCTATAGCAGTGATGAGCATTGGAAGTTTCCAATGATTTTTATTGGAATTGGAAGTATTATTGGAATTAGAAGAATTTGAAGTCAAAAAGTACTACCAATTTTTCACTTTATATAGAATTTATATGTTTCTATGGGCATTGGAAACTTCCAATACCTTTTTATTGAAATTGGAAATATTATTGGAATTGGAAGAATTGGAAGTCCAAAAGTGCTTCCAATTTCCAATACACATCACTGACCTATAGTAATAAAAAAACATTATTAATGTGTAACTTGTCAATTAATTTTACCATTGTTTGCCGAACATAATAAAATTCATATAAATTCGGTTCAACCTAGATTATTTGAGTTAAATTACATTCGGGTTGAGTCAAGTTCGGGTTAAATAGTTGACTAACCTGAAAATTTGAGTCAAGTTACATGAATATTCGAGTTGAGATTGAACATCTCCTCAAACTAAATCTAACCAACCCGTATGGAGCAATACGAAGAGGAATAAAATAAAATAACAAAATTTAAAAGGGGAAGAGAAAAAAACATTTTTCAAAATTAAAAAAAAACAATTATTAAATAAAAAAATAGAAATAATTAAAAAAAAAATATTTTTTTTTAATTTCAAAGTTTCGATATGCCGTGACGAACTTTGAACGAGAATATATCGACATCCATCAGACCAAGGCATATTAATTTTGATATGCAGATTTGGTAGGTTCTGCTCTTTCAAAAAAGTCCAAAACCGTCCAATTCTAATCACTCGATCCAGAAATATTTGATAATAACTGAAAGCAATTATTTTGAGGTTCATTTCGGAAGAATCTCAAGCAGGTGTGAATACCAGAACTGAAGCAAAAGGAACTGTCCGAAAAGTAATGATGCTAAACACTAATTTCACCATTTGAGAACCTAATGGAAGTGAGAAAATTGTATATTAATAGCTTTTGAAAAAGTTCAACCCGTTAATCGTAAATTTTCAACAAGCGATCTATCCAATGTTTGGAATGATCTAATAGCTTTGAGAGTTGGTAAAAAAAAACAAAAACCGATTTACCGTGACGAACTTTGAACGTGAATTATATGACATCTAATGATCAGATCCCTATCGTATTTGATATGCAGATTTAGTAAGTTCTTATATTTCAAATAAGACCAAAACCATCCTGTGGTTTACCTTAGTTTTAAAGCTTTTATTAATTGCAATATCTAATGGTTGCAATTTTGATATGTCACTATTTAAAATTATAGCAATATTAGTATTTTTTTCTACTAATCAATTTTTAACTAAACTTACAATATGACTGAAAAGAATTTATTACTAATAAGGAACTTGGTAAATTTTTCAACTTAAAAATGCAAACTGCTGGAAGTTCGCTACCATTAGAAGTAAAACTGTAAAAGATTAATGCTCATGACCTATAGTATTAATGCTAACCATTTTTGTATATTTATGATCTATGGTGAAATTATTTGGTAAATTAAACCATAAAGGTATCTTATCCATATTACTTATGTATTTTGACAGATAGTTATGCTGAATCCTTCTATATAAAACATAACTTAAAAAAATATTTTGTTTTTCAAGCAAGTTGTAATAATTGTTGTAATACTGTTATTTTATGTAACTCATTAAGATTATATCTTTTCAAAAATCCACTTAGCCATTTATTTGAAAATTTGAATGAAATGACATTCGGATTATTTGCCAAAAAATCCTAATTTTTAAATAGTATAATTGCTTTATTAGTAATAATTTTTTGGCTAGTGGCATTTTAATTTATTCTTCTATCAAAAATCTATATATATAATTCATCTTTTAAATCTGTATATTTAGCAAATTTACCCAGATGAAGCTTAAGAATATGAGATGCATATGCCAATAATTTTGCTTTATTGTTATTTTATTCAATACTTATTTTGGTTGAATATTAAAATATTTGACAGTTCCATGTTTACTTCTTTCATTATTTTTCAAAAAATATACCACCATTAATTTTTCTCTTGCATTTCTTTCTTTTATGATAAATGATTACGTACTTTTTGATTTTTTTGTTTTCAATAATAACTATATTTACTTTAAAATAATTTGCATCACAAATAAAAGACAAAGAAAAAAATGCGTTTATCATTTATAAGGATTTATTACACAAAAATAGGAGAAGAAATAGATAAATGTGATTTATAAATCTTTTTTTCCCAAAAGGGTAATTTATCTTACTTCTGAAATATTAATACAATATGTTTAAGTATTATATATGGCAAATATCCTAATACTTTATAAACCTTATATTCCTCTTATGCATAGTATTCCTATTATATCCTCCTGTATAATATACCCTAAGTATAGCCTTCAACTCCCTAAAATTGTATTATACCCAAGGTATTATAGCTCCTATTATGCGATATTTGTAAAGATATTTTACAGAATGAATGTTTGAACATATCTCTATGTTAATATAACAGTCATATTTTTGACAAAAATAAAGATTATAAGGTATAATCCATCTATTATTAATATTATTTCTTTTTCTATATGTTAGATATTCACACTAGTTTGTTATATTTTTTTAGCAAAATCTCTATGATAATTTTGCTATATTTACCATTTATTATACAAGAAAATTCAGGATTCAAGTCTCTGTAAGATTCATAATTATATTTTTGGTAACTGTATTATATAATAATAGTTATAGATTTTTATCTAAAATTTTTATGCATAAGATTTTATTAAAGTTTTCAGGTGATTTTAATTTATCTTCAGCTAATAAGATCATTAAAATATGCATATGTAATAATCCTCTTTTTTAGAATTCAATTATATATATATGAGCAAAAACTTTCTAAGTATACCTTTTACAAAAAGATCATAGATAATTCTTTTAATTTTAATTTAAACATTTTTGCAATAATATTAAGTCGATCACTTACTTGTTGGTTTGGCAAGAGTTTAGCTTTAGTTTCTGATCAATTGGGATTGCAAGAGACATTGACAAATAAATCAGATTTTTCATATTCTCAATTACTATAGAGTCTTAATATATTTGTTATATATTTAGTTGATCTAATAAATGAAGAAAATAAGATTATTTTTTTTTTTAAGCTTATCTTTATAAAAATCTTTATTAGTGACAATATTATGTAAACCTAAATATAATTCATTTCTGTAATATTGTTGCATTTTTCTATGTTATCTTAAACGATTTAATTCATATTTGGCATATTGATCTACTAAATATTATTAAAATAATCTTCCAATAAGATATAATATATTTTTATTTTATTTGAATCACTAATTCGCATTTGATATGTTGCAAATTCTCTAATTGTCACCCATTTTTTTCTTTTCTCTTGATTGATTTTCCAATTTTTTTCTCATTTATAGATTCAATTTTCTCATCATCATTATCTACCAGTTTAATTTTCTCATTATTATTATCTATAGTTTTAATTTTCTTATTATCATCATCATTGTCAAGAATAATAGGATTAACTTCATCATTTTCTTTATTAAGTATATACTCTCTTTTTTTACCTTTTTTTTAGTTAAAACAGATTCTAAATCAAGATTTTCAAAATTTTATATAATTTCTTCTTCAATATATATTCTATCTTCAAATTCAGATTCAGGTATAAAATCAATTACATTTGCTCTCAAAATGTTATCATGCTATCCATATTCACCATAAGGAAATAACAAAAGATATTGTAATAGATCATAAATACCATTTAATTCAGAGATATGTTTAAATATTTTTCATGAGTTTGAATAATAATATCTCAATATTTAAGTTGAATATCATAATTATAAAGAAGAACTGCAACTTCTGATACTGTTAGTTTATTATATTATTTTATATTCTTACCATATATATTATAAATGACTATTCTCTATTGTAAATTATTAGATTTACTTTTGGCTTTAGCTCCTGAGATTACAAATTGCTCAATAAATAGATTGTTCTTTAATAATTCATCTTGTAACGCTTTAAGCATTTTAGCATTCAAATTTAAAATATTTCTTATCTTCTTTGAAGTTGATTATCCATATTTGAATCATAAAAGTAAATCTGAGCAAATATTAGTTTTTGATTATCATCTCTTAGCATTAAACCTTCAATCTGATAATATAATTCATCTTGAATTCTAAATGTAAAATCCTCTTTTTGGTATTTGCAAGTTCTTCGTCAAGTTTTATACCTAAAGATATGAATATAAGAATCTGATTATAAGCTCTAATTTGAGTTATATAAGGTTCATCTGATTCTGAATTATTTTGTGTGAATAAATTATACAAAATTTGTGAAGTTAGAAGGAGAGATGCTAATATAACCTATCTATTTAAACAAAAGAATCCTTTTGTTTTATTCTTTTACATTAATATATAATAGTATTTATAAATGTTGTCTATTCTTTCAAATATATGTCTAATATATTCTACATTATCTTTTGTATAATCATTTATTTTACAATATTCTATCTTAAAAAATTGGAATACTAATCTTTCTTTTTTTGCAATATTTCTATTTTATTCATGAAATTGTTGTTGTTTCTTTATTTTTTTTCTTTGTTTAACTATTAGTATTTTTAAAGATTTTTGTTTTCTTAATTTTGCATTTTTAGTTGTTCTAGATGATCCAGCTTCTATACTTTCTTCTCTTGCTTGTTGATCAAAAAATCTTTTCCTAGCTTGTTTAATATTGTTTTGCCTTTATTTTTTTTCTTTTTCAGTTTTATTTCATGTTCTGGATATTTAGCTTCAATTTCTTTTAATATTGTAAATTTTGTCATCTTATTTGTAAATAAGTTTATAAATTTTATAAAAATTTTATTTTTTTAATAAAAAAATGTAAAAAATTTTGGTAAAAATCAAATTTTAAAAATTAAAATGATTTTATTTATTTATTTTTTTTTAATAATTACTAAAAAAAAAAGAATTCAAATATACTTTATTATTATATACATACATATATGCATATAGGATTTGTTAGTAATATGATAAATACTGCATATAATTAAATACCTGCATACATACATATATAATACTATTTTTATTTTTATTTTTATTTTTTTTAAAATTTTCCAATAATAGAATATGGAATTTTAATTTTTTTCAGTTAATTTAATATCACGATTTTTTATTTTATTTATTAATTATTTCAATTATTTATTATTAAAAAAAATAAAAAAATAAATATAAAGAAAAAAAAAAGACAAAAAATTAAATAAAAATAAAAAACTGGAATGGAAAATAAAAAAAAATAATAAAATTAATTAATTTAAGTTTCATTTTTCAGTTCATTCTTTCAGTTTTATCCTTCAGTTCATCCATTTTGGTTTGTCCTTTCAGTTTATACTTTTAGTTAGTTCTTTTCAGTTCATTTTTCCAATTTGTCTTTTTTGATTTATCTAAAAATTTTTTAATATAGTTTTATTTTTTAAAAAAAAAAAATTAAAAATCCTTTCAGTTCATCCTTTTCAGTTCATCATTCTTTTTGGTTCTTCTTTTCAGTTTATTCTTTTCAATTCATTTTTTTTTAAATTTATTTTTATCTTTTTATTTGATATTTTTAACCTCCCTTTCCATCTGATAATTTTTTTAATTTTTCTTTTTTTTCTTTGTTTTATATTTTTTTATTTTTTTCTTTATTTTCATTTTATATTTATTTTTTATATCACGTTACAATTTTTGTTTATTATTTTTTCTACTTTCAGAGATCTGCAGTTATACAACTTATCTGAAAAGGCAGCGTGACATTTTTTATAGTGAAAGGACTAGCATAATATATTATAGGAGATTCTACCTGAGTGATGCCTTAGAATCGCTTTATAATAAAAAAGGGTAAAGTTTTACAAATTCTAAGAAAAGTTAGGTTTGGCTAGATTAGGTTAAAATTGAAATTGGAGTTATTTTAAATTAAAATCAGATTATAATAATTAATTTAAGAGATATGATTAAATTGAATTAAATTAAATTGTAATTAAATTAATATTATTAAGGTTTAGATTGGATTAGATTGAATTGTATTAAATTCAGATTATATTAAATTATATTAAGATATTGTTTGAGTTATAATCTGATTATAATTTGATTATAAATGATTAAGATAAGAATTTGTATTTTAAGACTCTATAAGTAACTTTATATTTTTACATAATAATAGACAATTTATTCAATTCTTATAGATAAATAAACCTTAGTATCACCAGAAAATTAATTCAAAATTTGCTTATAAATACTTTTTTTAAAATTGATTTTAGATTAGCTTAAAATTTTACTAATATTCAAAACTATTCAGTATCCAGTGATCCAATTGTAATAAATTTAACTTGATTTGAAGCTCTCTTAGTACTGAATCTGGTTATTTTGAATTGGTATTTCTATGACCTTTAGATCACATGATTGTTTAATTTTAAGGATTTCAAGAATTTTTAGTTTAAATAATTGATTTTAAATACTCATGGGTAACCCTATTTTCTTACATATTAATATACAATTTTCTTATTTCCTTTAGATTTTCAGATGCCGATATTAGTATTCAGTATTATTTTTTTTAGACAGTTTCTTTTGCTTCAATTCGGATATTCACATCTGCTTAAGATTCTTTCATGATAAATCTCAAAATAATTGCTTTTAGTTATTCTCAAATTTATCTGGTTTATGTGATTAGATTTGTACAGTTTAAAGCTTGTTAAAATGATCAAAACTTACTAAATCTGCTTATCAAATTTTATATATTTCAGTCTAGTAAATGTAAGATATTCGCGTTCAAAATTCATTATAACATATCAAAATTTTAAAATTAAAAAAATATATATTTTTTCAATTATTTCTATTTTTTTATCCTTCAGACTTTTTATTTTTTATATATATATTTATTTTTCTTTATTCTTCTAGTCTTTTATTTTTATTTTTTTAATTTTATATATAAATATTTTTTTTAATTACCTCTTTTGATCTTTTTATTTTTTAACTTTTATATAATATATATTTTTTAAAAAATTCCCTCCTGGGTATTTTTTTTAATTTTTTTTTTCACTTCAGTCTTTTATTTTTTTTTAATATTATTATTTTAATTTTTTTCCTTCTACCTAATCTTTAATTTTTTTATTAAATTTTTATTATTATTTTTTTTAGTTTTTTCCTCCAATCTTTTTTATTTTATTTTTAATTTTTTTTAATTTCTTTAAATCCCCTTCACCTAGTATTTTTTTTATTATTTTATTGATTATTTTCTTTTTTTAAATTCCCTTCCCCCTTTAATATTTTTTTTTATTATCTTTTTTTTTAAATTCCCCTTCCACAATATTTTTTTCATTTTTTAATCTTTTTTTTACTGATTTCTATTTTTTTTTAAATTTTTAATTTTTATTCTTTTACTCACTCCTTTAAAATATTTTTTTCCCCACCTTGCATTCTTCATTTTTTTTTAAAAATTTTCTATTTTTTTATTATTTTTTTTTTATTATTTCTTTTATTGTTTTTATTAATTTTCTATTTTTTTTTTATTTTTTTTATTAGTTTTTTTTTTAGTATTTTTTTTAATTTCCTCACTTGTCTTTTTCATTGATTTTTTTATTTCATTTTTCTTTCATTAGTTTTTTTATTTCTTGTTTTACTATTTCATTCTTTTTTTTCTTTTTTTTCTTTTTCTTTTTATTTCTTTTTATTTGTTTTCTTTTTTTTGATTATTTATTTTTCATTTAATTAATTTTAACTTTCATTTATTCTTTTTATATTTTATTTTTTTAACTTATTTTTTTTTTTTAGTTTTTTGTTATTTTTTTATTTCGTTCTTTATGTAATTTTTTTTATTTTAGCTTTTTATTTCCTTTATTTTTTCTTTTTGTTTTATTTTCTTTATTTAGTTTTTTATTTATTTTTTTTATTTCATTATTTTTATTTAGTATTTTTTTATTTCTTTTATTTTTTTATTTTTGATTAGTTTTTTTATCTCTCTTCTTTTTATTTTTCATTTTTATTTTATTTTTTAAAAACATAAATAAAATGAAAATAAAAGAAAGAAAAAATTAAAAAAAATTAAAATATAATTAAATATAGATTTCACTAAATCTCAATGAATATGTTATTTTTAGTTTTTTTATATTGCATCTCAATTTTTGCTTATTAATTTTCTATTTTCAGTGATTAGTGGTTGCATAATCTGTTTAAAGTGGTGGCGTAATACTTTTATTAGTAAGGGAACTGGTGTAATATATTATAAGAAACTAGTAAATCTACCTAAGCGATGCTCTAGGGTCACTTCATGACAAAAAAAAGTAAAGTTTTTAAGATCATTTAGGTTTAGTTTGGTTAGCTTGTCATTGAAATTGGTATTGATTTAGTTAAAATCAGATTAGAATGATTAGTTATAGAAATATAATTAAATTGGATTGGATTGGTTGGATTGTAATTAAATTATATACATTAAAGTTAGAATTAGGTTAAAATAAATTAAATTATATTAGAATAAAGTTTGAGTTATAATTTAGCTATGATTTAGTTATAATTGGATTAGAATAAAATTTTATATTTTAAGATTTTATAGGTAACTTTATATTTTAACATAATAATGGACAATATTTTATCTCTTATAGGTAATTTAATCTTGGTATTACTAGAAAATTACTTCAAAATTTGCTCATGAATACTTCTTTCAAAATTGATTTTAAATTTGCTGCTTAAGATCAGTTTAAGATCTTACTAACTTTCAAAGCTATTTTAGCATCCAGTAATCCAATTGTCATAAAATTAGCTTAATTTGAAACTTTTTTAGAGTATAATACTTATCATAAATTGGTATTTCTATAATCTTTAAATCACATGATTGCTTCATTTTAAGGATTTAAGAATTTGCAGTTTAAATAATTAATTTAGAACACTTATAAGTAACTCTATTTTCTTATATATTGATATACAATTTTTTCACCTCTAATAGATTTTCAGATGCTAAAATTAGTATTCAATTTTATTTTTTTTCAGACTGTTTCTTTTGCTTCAGTTCTAGAAGTTACACTTGCTTAAGATTCTTCCATAATGAACCTTAAAATAATTGCTTTCAGTTTTTCCCAAATATTTCTAGTTTGAAGTAATTAGATTAGGATAGTTTTAGTCATATTTAAAAGCTAGAAATCTAATGAATCTATATATCAAATATAATAAGAATCTGATTGTTAACTGTTAATTTATTTACATTAAAATTCATTACAGTAATTAATTTTTTGTTTTTTATCAACTCTCAAAGTTATTTCATTTTTTTATATATTAATATACAGTTTACTCACTTTTTTTAGATTCATAGATAGTGATATTAGTGTTTAGAATTATTACTTTTCAGATAGTTCCTTTTGCTTCAGTTCTGGTATTTACACCTGCTTGAGATTCTTCTATAATGTATCTCAAAATAATTGCTTTCAGTTATTCTCAAATATCTTTAAATTTAATGATTAGATTTGGACAGTTTTAGATCTATTGAATCTGTATATAAAGTTTGAAAGATAGCGGACTGATGAATAATAAGATTTTCACAATCAAAGTTTATCATAATATATTAGAACTTTAAAATTAAAAAAAAATAATATATTTTTTTTTTAATTATTTCTATTTTTTTTTTATTCCAACTTGTCTTTATTTTTTTATTTAATATATCATCCTTTTTGATTTTGCTTCCTTTCAAAGCCTTATGTTTTTTTTTATTTTATATTTATTTATTTTTTTTTTGCATTTTCGTTTTTTTTAATTTTTTTTGTATTCTTTCTTAAAAAAAAGTTGTCTTTTCTTCTTTTAGTAAAAAAAACTTGCTAGATTTTAATTATATTTAGTTTTAAAATCTAATTTTAATTCATTATTTTTCATTTTTCTACAAAAAAACTTAAAATGAACAAAAGAAAAGTTTCAACTCATTAAATTTAAAAACAAGCTGGATTAAATAAAAGAACAAAATTCTTAAGCTCTAGAGAGAAGCATGTTAATGGATCATCTGTAAAAGGTATATAAAAGTACTAATTTAGTATTTTTTAAAGACTGTATAAATAAAAAAAAAAAATTTTTTTAAAAAAAATTATATGCATAAGTTTTGACAATTATGTTAGAAAAGATATTAAATCAAAATATAAGGCTTAATGCTAAACTTGATATATTAATATCAGGTCAAAAAAACTAGAAGAAAGAATCATAAAATTGGAAGAGAATTATATAAAGCATATAGGCATTGATAAAACTTTTGAAAAAGTAAGAATTGTTTTATATTATTCTAGTTTATGTTTTTTCACGAAAAAGTACTGATGTATATTATATATTATTTTAAATTATTTTATTATAGAATTTGATTAAAAATATCATAAAAGAGATGTTAACTAGATCAATATACTTAATATAAGAAGAATTATAAGAAATTACAGAAGAATATATATCGGTAAATCACTTTGAATTTTTGGTAAATTTACCCAAAAGCGTTAAACATCTTTTTATGAAAAAAATATTTATTATACTATAAATTTGTTCACTTAAATATAAATGTAATAAGATTTATATATAATTTTAATATTTTCAATACTTATTAATAGCTATTAAAACAATATCAAAGCCTCTATGGTACTTTAACATCATAAATTAGGGATGTAATATTTATGATATTTGGTAAGGCTCAGCTACCACCAATAAATACCAATGCAAGTCTAGCAGAGATTCAAAGTTAAAAAAATCTAACAAATTAAAGGAATTTCAGGTTAAAATATTTGCTCTAATAAAGAAAAATGAATAAACTACCTACTTAACTTGTATTTTAGATAAAGTTTGAGAACTTAAGGAGCAAACATTATTTCAAAGAGCTTACACTACTACCATATGTAAAATTCTTCTAAATCTAAAATAAAAAATATATAGATTTCTGAAAATATTGTTAAATTGCATATAAATAAAATTTTGGTAAGTTTTTTAAACTCGCAAATATGCTAAATAATTTAATTAAAAGATTTTAGAACTTGTAAATAGGCTAATTATTTAAATTATAATTTTTTGTTTAGACTGATAATGATGATACTTGGAGCAACATCTCAACCACTTCAACTACTATCTTAAATATCTTCAACATCTCTGACTATGAACATGATAATTATAAATCTGATAAAGATAATGATGAATACAATGATGAAAATGATGATGATAAATTAATTCAATAATATAAGTTATAATTATTTAATATAATTATCATTTTATTTTAATTTTACATAAGTTTATGTATTACTGACTTATTTTTACCAAAATCTTTTTTCAACATTTCAAAATATATATCAGTTATCTTTTTTTCAGTTTATTGAAAAGGAAATAGACTTTTTTTGACTATAATAGAACTAACAGAGGGAAATAGGCTTTTTATAATATAATATAAGTCATATAGTCACGCCTCAATATAACTAAATTGATCAGAACTTTATTATAAGAATCTTCATTAATATTATAATGAATTATTTAGTATGTATAATAAATAATTTATTATAACGTTAACAAATTATTCGTTATAGTAAATGATTACTAATTTCATTACATAAATATAATTTTATTATAACATAATTTTTCTAGAAATATTTTCATGTTATTTTGTAAATTCTAATCATTTTATTTTAACATGCAATCTGTTAATTATTATATGACAGTTTATTTAATTTACTTAAATTTTTTTTAAAAAAATTTATTTTTTTAAAATAAAATAAAAATAAAAATAAATAAAAATAAAAATAAAATAAATAAAAATAAAAATAAAAAATAAAATAAAATAAAATAAAAATAAAAATAAAATGAAAAGAAAACTAAATGAGATGAAAAAATGAAATTAGAAAAACTAAATAAAATAAAAAAACGAAATTAAGAAACTGAAATAAAACTATAAAACAAAATTAAGTGAACAAGATAAGACAAAAAAATGAAATTAAACAAATGAATAAAAACTATAAAACAAAATTAGGAAAATAAAATAAAATAAAAAAATAAAAAGAAACTATAAAATAAAATTAGGAAATGAAATAAAATAAAAAAATGAAATTAGGAAAATGAAACAAAACAGAAAAATGAAATAAAATAAAAAAATGAAAAAGAAAAAATGAAATTAAACGTACAATACAAAAAAAATGAAATTAAATGAACAATAAGAAAAAAACTGAAATTTTTATTGCCTTACATACCTTACAGGTATATCGTAATTTTGCCTTCTATTTTAGTTTTGCCTCATAAGCTCATCACAGTTTGCCTTATATTTTGTATTTGCCTTATAATAGACAAATTACAATTTCTCCTATGAGTGTGCTCAATTCTAAAAAAGTAAATATATTTAATATAAATCTAAAAAATCACTTAAACATTTTAATTATTACCTGACCTATCTCAAAATTGAGTCCTAAAGAAATCTTATAATCTTTTTATAGTATAGGTTTATCTCTCACCTTTTTTCACTCCATTTCAATTATCATAAAAATCCTAAAAGATATTAATTATACTATTAAGTTATATTTATCATTATATTATTATTTATTTATTTACTTACATTGTAATCCTATACTAAATTCCTTCATTTTAACTTGTATTAGCAAGTTGAATATTTCTTATTATATCTTCAATTGATTTAGCGAGTTATATTCTTCTAGAATCCTGTCTTATTGCCTATGTACCTTATATGGTACTCTTCATTTCTCCTCCTTTCATTAACTAATAAATCAATTATATTATTCTTCCAAATTATTCTTGTAATCATTTTTGTGTTTATAAAAAAAATATGATTTAAAGAAGTAAATTAAAGTGATTTAAAGGTTGATTTAAATTTTAAAAGGTGAAAAATTATACAATGGTAAAAAATACTTCCTTTATAAATAAATTTATCCATTTGATTTGATGTCTTATGAAATTCATTACTTATGATTGAAATAATATAATCTTGATTAAAATTCTGATTTGTATTAAAAATAAAAAGTCAAAATAATAATTTAAGCATTGTATTATAATTATGCATTATATTATTTATATAAATTAGACCAATCTAAATATAACAAGCAAAACTCATAATTGAAATAATATAAAAAGAACTCTTCACGATTAAAATTCTGATTTGTATTAAAAATAAAAAGTTAAAATAAAAATACATCATATTTTTTATAAAAATTAGATCAATCCAAAAATAACTTACACAAATTAATAAATATAATAAATCAGACAATCAGAGTAGATCAATAATAACAAATTATCACCTCAGTGATAAATAAAAATTATTATAACATTATTCATCACAATTTAGTAAAAAAATCAATAAGCAATTTCAACACAAGTTCAACAAAATTGGTTAAAAATTAATAAAAAACAATGTGATTTCTCAACATAATTTCAACAAAATTTTAACAAAATTTTAAATACATCAAAATTTCTTGTGATTATGATGTTATTTTATTCTGAAAAAAGTAAAAAAAACTGTAAATATTATTGTATAACGCCCCAAATTACTATTTTATTTTAGTAATAAATTTATCGAGATTAGTTTGTTTTGAAGAGATAAACTGTTGTTTTAAAGTTTCTTTTCTAAGCTTTTTAATAGACTTAACTCTTCCTTTTTTATGCTAAAAGATTTTTCTTGCTGCTTCAAATATAAAATTACTTTATCATAAGCCTTAATAACTTCCTTAGAAGTAATTATTGGTGATAAAGAATCTTCCTCTCTTTTATATTCTTGATTAAGTAAAACTACTTTTAAAATTTCTTTGTTAGATATCATTTCATCTGTAATCTCAAACTTATCATACTTGACAAATTCTTTGGTAAAAAATGGATTGTTAAAATTTAGTTAATATTCAAAATTTTATCTTTCAAGTTTTGATATAGAAGTAGATATAAAAGTACTTCCTTTAGCTTGGAATACATAAAAAAAGCCTGCTAAAATAAATTTTGTAATGCAGATAGTTGCTTATTACCAAATTATATAGAATTATCTAATAGAATTGTCTTAATTTGTGAATATAATTTTCATAAAGAATGTTTAAATTTTCTATTTAATGATAAGTGTTCTTATTGTTTTAATTACATTTCATTTGAAATATTAAAAGTTTAAATAAGAGATTATTTGCATCTTTAAAAGAAAATGAAATTTCTTTATTTGAAGATAAAAATAATGATAATGATAATGAAAGTATAAAAAGTATATTAGAAAAAACAGAATATAATATAGAAAATCAATACAATATAATATATCAAAAGTAACTAAATTATAATAAAATTTAAATTAGATTTAATAAATTATAAATTTAATTATTTTTAAATTGTAAATCTATTTTATAAAATTAATACTTTTATTATACTAAATATTATAAAATTCTATATATAATTTTAGTATATGTTATATGTAAAATATTATTACACCAGTTTTTTTAGATCGCGGGTAAATCACCTATAATATCACAGTTTAGCAGAAGGTTTCCTTTATACGGAAGAGTAAGAATAAAGATACGAGATAAGAAATTAAAGAGAATTACAATAAACTGGGTATAATACGTGCAAATAATTATTTAACAAACAAAAGACTAGTACTGTCTCTGTCAGTGCGTCTGTACTAAACAGTTTATTTATTAAAAGAATTATTTAAAACAAGATGGTTCTCCCTTTTTACATTGATAAATCACTCCTATTTACATAAAAATACTTACTAATAACAATAAAATAAATAAAATAAAGAAAATAGATAAAATATATAAAATAAATATAATAGATAAATGACATAAATGAAGTAAATAAAATAAATGAGAAAAATGAAATAAATGTAATAAATATCATTAATTTCGTATGACGTAATAAGGCCTATTTTTATATTAAAATTAGACTATCAAATTTAGGAAATAAGACATGTAAATCATTTAATTATCTAATTTAGTTACAGTACTGCAAATCATTTTTAATATGACATGAAATTGATCATCTTTTTAGCCTTATAGATCATTTTTGCACATCATTTTTAGGTGTAACAATATTTCAATCAAAAACAATTAATATAAAATATACATTTATTTTACATTTTTTTTATATAATTACAAAATGTTGCTTATAGTAAAACTTATTATTAATAATTAGATTTTGATAAAATTTAGTATTATATTTTTTTATATTAATATAAAGTTACAAGTAAAAAATCAACTTATAATATTATTAAAGCTCTGAACAGTTCAGATTAATCTGAAAATTTTCAGTTCAAATTAACTTTGGTTCAGTTTCAGATTGCAAAAAATTTAATCCAAAAATTTTCAGTTCAGTTCAGATTTTTTTCAGATTATAAATCTAATCCAAATCAAAAAAAATCTGAACTAAACTGAAAATTTTAGATTAATTCAAAATTTTGGATCATTTGGAACGATTAAATTTATTGTTTCAAATAAATGATAAAAGAATCATTCAATTAGAATGATAAAATTATCGTTTCAAATGAATGATAAGAAAATCGTTCAATTGGAGCGATGAAATTATCATTCTAAATGAACAATAAGAAAATTGTTCAATTGGAACGATAAGAAAATCATTCAATTAGAACGATTAAATTATCATTTCAAACAAACGATAAAGAATCATTTGATTGGAACGATCAAAATATTATTTCAAATGAACAATAATAAAATCATTCGATTGGAACAATAAAAAATCATTCGTTTGGAATGATTGAAGATATCGTTTCAAATGATTTAAAATTTCAGATTAATCCAAAATTTTCAGTTTGGTTTGGATTTTTACCAGTTTATGGTTTAGTTCAGTTTCAGATTAGCATTTTTAAGATTTTTAATCTGAACTGAACTGAACTAAAATTTTCAATTCAGTTTTAGATTAGCCTATAATCTGGACTGAACTGAACTGTTCAGAGCATTAATTATTATATAGAATTTTTCAATCAAAGCTAATTAGTATAAAAATATATTGATTTTGACACTTTTTTTTATGTAATTGCAAAATGATGCTTTTAGTAAAACTTACTCAATAATAATTATTTTTTGATCAAATTCAGTATTTTATTTCTTTATAATTATATAAAGCAATTTGTAAAAATTAGTATATATTATTATATATAATTTTACAATCAGAACTAATTAACTTAAAAAATCAATTGATTTACAGCATTTTTTATATATGATAAAATGAAATAAAGATCGGTAAAAGATCAGCAAATTGTGATAATTAATATATCTACAATGCTAGGTACAATAAATGTATTGTTTCTTAGGAATGATAAAACTATCATACCTAAGGTATGATAAATGCGTTACTTCTTAAGAATGATGAAACTATCATATCTTAAATATGATAAACTATCATTCTTAAGAAATAATAATACTATTATATCTAAGAAAAAATACAATCATTTCAATCAGATGTTAATTAGCTATTAATAAGATTGGTCAAATTTTGGCTGATTTTTGGTCGATTTTTGATGTATACCAATCAGCTAGACCAATTTTGATAATTTACCAATTTTAGATTGATTTTAGGCTAATTTTTCATATGTCAATTTTTTTGATTTCGATCAGTAAATAAAAAAGAAAAAAATTCAAAAAAGAACAAAAAAAAAAATGCAAAAAAAATTAAAAAAAGGAAAATGCAAAATGCAAAAAAAAAAATAAAAAAATATAAAATAGAAAAAAATATAAGGCTTTTAAGGGAAGCAAAATCCAAAAAAAGATGATATATTAAATAAAAATATAAAGATCAGAAGAAGAGAAAATAAAAAAAGTTATAAAAAAAAACAAAAAAAATCTATATAAAAATAAAAAAAATAAAAAAAAATATATTAAAAAAATAAAAAATATAAAAAGATCAGGTTGGAATAAAAAAAAAAAATAGAAATAATTAAAAAAAAAATATATTATTATTTTTTAATTTCAAAGTTTTAATATGTTATGATAAACTTTGATTATGAATATCTTACTATTCATCAATCCGCTATCTTTCAAACTTTATATGCAGATTCAATAAGTTTTACTCTTTCAAATAATCTAAAACTGTTCAAATCTAATCATTAAATTTGGAGATATTTAAGAATAACTAAAAGCAATTATTTTGAGGTATATTATAGAAGAATCTCAAGCAAGTGTGAATACTAGAATAGAAGCAAAAGGAACTATCTGAAAAGTAATAATTTTAAACACTAATATCACTATTTGTGAATTTAAAAAAAGTGAGTAAACTGTATATTAATATATAAGAAAATAAAATTACTTTGAGTTGATAAAAATAACAAAAAATGAATTGTTATAATGAATTTAAATGTAAATAAATTAACAGTTAACAATCAGATTCTTATTATATTTGATATGCAGATTCATTAGGTTTTTACCTTTCAAATATAACTAAAACTATTCTAATCTAATTACTTCAAATCAGAAATATTTGGGAAAAACTGAAAGCAATTATTTTGAGGTTCATTATAGAAGAACCTTAAGCAAGTGTAACTCCCAGAACTGAAGCAAAAGAAACAGTCTGAAAAGAAATAAAATTGAATACTAAATTTAGCATTTGGAAATCTATTAGAGGTGAAAAAATTATATATCAATATGTAAGAAAATAGAGTTACTTATAAGTGTTCTAAATCAATTATTTAAACTGCAAATTTTTAAATCCTTAAAATGAAGCAATCATGTGATCTAAAGATTATAGAAATACCAATTTATGATAACTATTATGCCCTAAAAAAGTTTCAAATTAAGCTAATTTTATGACAATTGGATCACTGAATACTGAAATAACTTTGAAAGTTAGTAAGATCTTGAACTGATCTTAAGTAGCAAATTTAAAGTCAATTTTGAAAGAAGTATTCATAAGCAAATTTTGAAGTAATTTTTTAGTATTACCAAGATTTAATTACCTATAAGAGATAAAAAATGTCTATTATTATGTTAAAATATAAAGTTACCTATAAAATCTTAAAATATAAAATTTTTATTCTAATCCAATTATAACTAAATCATAGCTAAATTATAACTCAAACTTTATTCTAATATAATTTAATTTATCTTAACCTAATCCTAACTTTAATATATATAATTTAATTATAATTCAACCAATCCAATCCAATTTAATCATATTTCTAAAACTAATCATTCTAATCTGATTTTAATCAAATCAATACTAATTTTAATGTCAAGCTAACCAAACTAAACCTAAATGATTTTTAAAACTTTACCTTTTTTTATTATAAAGTAATCCTAAAGGATCGCTTAGGTAGAATTACTAGTCTCTTATAATATATTACGCTAGTTTTCTTACTAATAAAAGTGTTACACACTTCTTTAAACAGATTGTACAACTACCAATCACTGAAAATAGAAAAATTAATAAGCAAAAATTGAGATGCAATATAAAAAAACTAAAAATAAACATATTCGTTGAGATTCAGCAAAATCTTTATTTTAATTATTTTTTAATTTTTTTTTTAATTTTTTTATTTATATTTTTAAAAAAATGAAATACAAATGAAAAATGAAAAGAAAATAGATAAAAAAACTAATCAAAAATAAACAAAAAAAAAAGAAAAACTAAAAGAAAAGAAATAAAAAAATACTAAATAAAAATAATGAAATAAAAAAAAATAAATAAAAAACTAAATAAAAAAAAATAAAAAAAAAAAGAAAAATAAAGGAAATAAAAAGTTAAAATAAAAAAAAATTACAAAATAAAAAAATAAGTTAAAAAAATAAAATATAAAAAGAATAAATGAAAGTTAAAATTAATTAAATGAAAAATAAATAATC
>CAJVPP010001017.1:0-23523 GCA_910592005.1 Funneliformis mosseae | reverse complement strand
GATTAACGATGTGATTGATAATTATTAAATAATCTTTACTAATAATACTCTAAATAAATAATATTTAGTATTTATTTAGTTAATATTTTATGCAGATAAAGCACTTCATGCTAAGTTTCCTGATATGGCAGATTTAAAATTAAAACCCCTTGATCATTCTACCCAATTTAGATTTAATCTAGAACTAGCGATCAAGATAACTGAGATCTCTATATTAACATTCAAGCACGTAATCAGATCGACATTCATCAAATATGGGAATATTCTAAGATGTTTAATGATAACCAAAAATCTATGGCAACAAGCTACCATCTCCTATGCTGAAGGCACTAATTTATCCATATTCAATAACATCAAAGGACAATTTATTCTTAAAGATCTTGTTTGTGTATACCCTTGTGCAGCTACTATTGATGAAATTAAACTTTGATCTAAATTCACTCTCAAACTCACTAATTTACTCAAAGATACTTCTGGTTGAGAATTAGAACCCATTGCTAAAGCAGTCAATGCAATAACTTAGGTGATTCCTAAAGCCTGTTCAAATTATCGAAATCTCCAATATGCTTTCGTTCACTTTGAATCTGAACAAGACCTATTTGCCATGATAAATGGAGATCAAATAGTTTTAGATAACAAGAGACTTATATGGACCCAACCAGACACAAAATTATGTACACATTATGCTGCGCCTGGATATGACTCTCATTCATAATGCTCTGAACAGTTCAGTTCAGTCTAAATTATAGGCCAATCCGAAACCGAACTGAAAATTCCAGTTCAGTTCAGTTCAGATTATAAATCTTAAAAATGCCAATCCGAAACCGAACTGAACTGTAAACCGGTAAAAATCTGAACTGAACCAAAAATTTCGGATTAATCCAAAAGTTCAATTCGATATATTTGAATCTCGAAGGGAACCTAATGTGCGATTCTCTAAAGAGTTTCGCAATTATTTCGCGATTCTCTTAGAGTTTCGCAATTACTTTGCGATTCTCCTTGGAGTTTCGCAAGTAATTTACGATTCTCTTAAAGTTTCGCAATTACTTTGCGAAACTCTTTAGAGAATCGCACATTAGGTTCCCTTCGAGATTCGAATATATCGAACCGAACTTTCGGATTAATCCGAAATTTTCGGTTCGGTTCGGATTTTTACCGGTTTACGGTTCGGTTCGGTTTCGGATTGGCCTATAATCCGGACCGAACCGAACCGTTCGGAGCATTAATTTTATATAATTCTTGATCATTATTATGTTTGTTTATTCAGAAACTATCAGAGATTATTAGAAACAATCAGCTTTGAAATGATCATGAGCTAGGAAAAACATCAGTTTTAAAAAACTGATTTTTTTAGAAAGAAAGAAGCTAAAAAAAGGCAGTTATTATGAAAAAAAACATTTTTCGCTCCTACATCCAAATGATCAACATTCTTCACAAAATATATTGCAAAAGATAACTTATTATTCTTTATTTAATTTTATTATTACCTTATTATTATTCTTTATTTAAATTTAATTAATTTAATAATTTAAATTAAAATAATATTTAAAAAATATTTAGTTCTTTTTCTGAAGAAAAAATTGGCTAAATTTTTTGTTATTTTTTTTTTATATACATGAAAAAAAGTACTTAAATAGTAAAACTAAAAAACAGTACTAATAAAACTAGACTAAAATAAACAATAAATAAAACAAAACAGATAATATGTTATTTATCAAAATCAACAGTAATTTAAACTAATAATAGAAATAAATCAAAAACATAAGTTTTTTTATGATCTAAAACCTTGATCTAAAACCTTTATCATTTTTTTTCAAACTAAAAATTATTTCTCAAACTAAAAAATAAAAAAAAAATAAACAAAAAAAATATTTTTATTTTAATTAAAATTAACAAATTAAAAAAAATTAAAGTTACTTACCTTTTTCTTTTTGTAGGCATCAGAATCCTTGGATTGATCTGATCAGAGAGACTTCTAATAATTTTTTTTATTTTTTGAAATCGTTGTTCTTTTTTTTTATAATTTTAAATTTTTATAATTTATTTAATTGCTAACCTTTCTATTTATTTTTCATCATTTGAATAATAAAAATAATAGATAAATGGCCTTACAATACAGTAATATTTTATAAGCAAATTTTTCTTATGAAAAACTTATTGATAAGATCTTCACAACCTTATTGGGTAACTGATGTAAAAATTATTCACCCCAACATGGGTTTTAGCTTAGAAATAGTTTAAATTTAATGTTAATTATTAATTATTAATAAGGCTTTTCATATTGCAAAACCATTGCTTATTTGCAGCTAATAAATGCTTATATAGCATTCCACATTTTATTTATTTACATTTAAATAATTTTTTAAATTATAATTTGTAATTAATGAAAATATGTGAAATCATTATAAGGATTGAATAAATCACCCAATATGTAGATTATTTTAATAAGCAATCTATATAAAAATAAATGATCTACTATGAAAAATTTAAAATTATTGAATTCAAATTCGTCAAACTTTATATGGGGAAGACTAAATTGGTGTTATTTCTTTTGTATTTATAATTTATTAATATTTGTAATATTCGAATAATGTAATTAAAAGAATTGGAGAATATTATACATTTTTAAAATCCTTTATTTTATATAATTATATACTTACATATTAATTCAGATAAATATGAACAAATCTAAATTCAAAATGAATCCTAATTATTGTATCTTCATAATATTCATAATATCTAAACAAATTTTGGTAGTCATGTCATTTTTATTTGGATAGTGCTAAAATAACCTTATTAAATACTTAGAACGTTATTTAATCTATTGAGAGAACAATGAATTAGTAATTCTAAACATGATTTACGCCGCCACCAGGCGATTCACTTAACAATTTGTTGGATTTTAAGTTTGTCATTTTTTCAAGATGTATAAATAGGAATAGCAGCAATAAATGAAAAATATTAATGATTTTATAAAAGCCTTAAATTTCTGCATTTTCCTAAAATTACGTATTAAAGAAGAATTTATTAAAGTTCAATGAATCCAAATTGCATGAAAAATATCTCTCGATAAAATAATAATAGTATAAAAAATTACATTGAAAAAGTTATATATATTAATTAAAAATTGATTCTATATCACGCGCGCGGTATGTTGTTAATATGTTGTTATTCATTTATATTTTTATAACTTGAAATACTTCATATTCTTCTATAGAAAAGTAACCTTCAGTCTCTCTGATCCCTTTTTCATAAGAAGTCTTTTTACAACTACATTTATCAAAATCATTTCCAAATACATTAAGATCTGTCTGACCAAATGATGGACCGAGAGTAAGGAAATTTTTTGTAGCACAGTTAGCGTCCTTTACCCGACTTAAAATAAAATTTTCAATATTTTCTTGAACCTTAAAAGAAAATATAAAACTATCATTAGTATGTGCATAAATAAAAATATACCCGATGGATTTCCATGCAACTGGATTATATCCTCCAAGAATTTCGTCTCCATCTTTTACTTTAATAATCGTTACAGTATTAGTTTGATTATTGCAAATTTCATGGAACTTTCCGGATGTAAATCCATCCCGAGATCCACAAAGTAATAATTTAAATTCATATTGAATTTTTAATTCGTCTTTATCATCTACTCTATTAATCCATTTTGAGATTAATTCAGCATGTTTTTCTGTGATAATTTTGAATTAATATTAGTTGAGCCAATCCTTTTAATTTCGTTAGTTAAGTGAGGTTTTGACACGTCACTTGGACTATAGTCATTGTCCAAAAAACATTTATTTAATTCTACATATAATTCTTTTGGCAATGCTTTCTTGTATGGAAGAACTTTATTCAAAAATTCTCTGGCCGTTAAATTGTGGAATCTTATAAATGGAATGCATTGTTGTAAGGTATTCTTCAAAGCTTTGAAGTCATCTTTTGAAAAGCTGGAAGGATCCGAAGAAAGTTCCAGGTTTTGAGCGATTCCCCATTTCAGAACATATTCCCAAACTTTAATTCCACTCATTGAAAGTTTATCGTTTTGAATAAGTGTGACTAAAGATTTTTCTGGAATTGAAACAAAATCAACGGAATTAAATAACTTTTCCGGTTCTTTTAAGATTAAATTGGTACAAAAATTTTGAAGATCAATGAAAGAATCATGTTTTAAACTCGTCTGATATATCAAGTTGAAATTTTTTTCCATCCAATCTACTTTATTTTCAATCAAAAATAATTGTATATGGACGATTAATTCTTGAATACTTAATTCACAAGCGGCAACCAAAATATTAATAATATCTGAAATATCATATCCCTCCAAAGAAAGTCTTGCTCCGTAAATATACCTTTGAAATATAAAAACACACACACATAAAAAAAAATTTAAATAATTAAAATAATGAATTCTTAAAAAAAAAAAAACAAAAAAAAAAAATCTTTATAAATTTTTAAAGATACCTCAAGATTACATGAAAACTTTCAGGTAGAATATTTGGTAATTTAATATGTACCAAAGTTCCATCATTTCTCTTTTTGTTGGTGGACAAAATTCTTTGCAAATAAGGAGAACGATGATATAAAATTATCATATGGGCACGAAATACTTTTACATATGGATCCATACCAACTTCAATTGTAACGTCATAATATTCATTATCCTCTAAACATTGAAGTAAATTTTGTGATAATTTTGGTAAAAACTTATCATCTGCCATTATAATTTTTATTCTGACTTTTTATTAATGAGAAAAGAAACTCCCTTTTATATTGTGTGAGATGATGATCACATGTTGCACAACATTATTGTTTGTTGTGTCACCCGTAAAAGCGAACAAAAAAAGAATAAATTAAACATTTGTATCCAAGTTAAGCATGCATGTGAATTATGAAAAAAGTTTGGTAAAGGCGTTTAAATACTAAAAACTTGATATATGATGAACGAAATTGTCCAGCAAACATCGATCCGTATGCAAAACTATCATAATGTCAAAGGTTTATCAAAATATTATAAAAATGTAATAAAGGAGTGTTTATATTAGGATAAGTTTTAATCAATTTACACAGCCATCTGAAATTTAATCTTTTACAGGGGTAAAATCAAATTCTATTAAGAAAATATCTAATGAAAAAAATTGATCAAACTGTTCTTATTATTTGGAATATGCCTTTTTTTTTTAAATTGCATAATCCGATTTTTTACTTTTCTTTTATCCTTGGCTAAATCTAACCAAATACGACTTGCATTTATTTAATCATTTTGCAAACCAATATATAACATTCATAGGCACAATAAAAAGTTTATCCAGAGTTTTTTTTTTATATTATTATTTAACGTATTTAGGTAGGGATATTAATCGGTCCTTAACCGATCCTTACGGTTTAAGAGATTACTAACTCTAGAGAAATCTAATTACTTATCTATAATAAGTAACCCCCATCAGTAAAAAAAAAATGTCAAATATTTTATAATTAATTTCAAAATTGACAATTTTGATGGGACCGCTAAGTATAGGACCGGTCCTAATCCTAAAGTTTTAAATTTTTAAGAAACTCTGGGATTTCAAGAGGGTTTATTTTTTTCGTTAAGTAGCTTTTATAATAGATAAGTTTAATAATAAATTTGTAAGAATAATTTTTTGTAAACTTCTAGGACCGCTTAACATCCCTATATTTAGGAGAGCAAATTCTAAGAAGACTTTCTTTGTGTATTCTCATACATATTCATAATGGTACCCGGACGCTTTTTTATACAATTACTTTTTTTTGATGTATGACTAATTGCATATGTCCGCTTATTTATCATAAATAAAAACCAATAGTAAAAAAAAAATGTTTCTTAAGAAGTATATCGAAACTTTGTTTATGAGGCTTAAGGTATTTATTTAATTCTCGGTTGCTTTTATACTTGAAATAAGCAAACAATCCTCTTTTACTTAATAAAATTAAATAGCGCTCGTAACGAACTTTCCAGAAAATATTAATAATGAAGAATGGAATAAATGAATCCCTAAATTTTGGGATATTATTAGTGAATTTTATATATATAAATTATTTCAAGAATGCATGGTGATATAAATTACCTTGGAAGCGAAATTATACTTTTTTATACCTTTATATTCGTTAAAACCTACACTTTTTTTTTGATTCTCTCTTTTTACAAATTATTTTCTTACATTAAAAAATTTGCAACTAATGTGTTTTCTAAAGAATTAAATGGTAATTAAAAAACTTTGCCATTTCTTTTTTGAAATCAGCCAATTTTACTGAATTCCACATTAGAAAACCAACATTTTCAATTTCTGAAAAACGATAGTTTTGGAACTTGGATGTCACCATCATTTAAATTGCAACAACTCGTTTCTTGTTTAAAATAAATAGAGGAGACTCGAGTGTTCCATTCCGCGATTATGATGATCAAAATTGGTAAATGTTTTAAATCCAATTTGGCAAAATCTTTGATTCAATCTCTTAGGTTGAACGTTATCACATGAATTTTTTTCGTTGCATTGTTTTATAATACGAAATAACATAAGGAAAATTTTATTTTTTGAAAGAAAATATTGGTTCGGTGGTAAACAAAAGAGTTCGTCCCATAACTTAATAGATTCGATATATTTTATCCAAGGTTGATTGGAACACGTGATTATTAATTCGGAAAAATTAATATTAAAGATAATCAAATAATTCATTAAAGCAAAGCTTGAAGAACACAACCTCGTTTGTAATTTGTGTGTTTATAAATGCATCGTTTGAATTCTAGGCAAAATTGAACTTTTCTTCATAAGGAAAATTAAGAAAATGTAATACTTGTATTATAGTTCTTTATGAGTTACATCTTGAAGATAATAATTAGCAACTTTACATGTTTAATTATGATACGTAACTTTCTTTCGTAATAATTTGACAATATTGAAATTATTAGCTTTTATACCATATATGTAAATAAAAACTAGTTCAATTGCTAGGTATATTTCAGCTTCTGGAACCTTTATACTATAGTTTTTTTTTTATCATAAAAATGCACGATAACTGTACGGAATTTTATTTATAGGATTGAGAATATTAAAATAACTTAATTTAATTTAAGTGCAATTTTTCATTTAATAAAACAATTAATTAGTGAACTATAGATTTTTTTGCAATGGAAATTGAAATTTTGTTAAAAAAATTATCAGAACTTGATTTTCCTAACTATTTTTACATATTGAGGATTTGGAATTTAAATTATCTAATGAAAAGCAAAATAAACTGTTCAAATTTATTTGATTTTGCACAAATTTTCGTTTAGAATAAATCCCTGAATTAAGGTTGTACTTTCACAAATTCGCATTAGATTTATCAAATCATTACTTGCGATGAATTTTTTGAATCTAGGCCTTTGATTATTTGTCGACACTTTTTCGATTTCCGTTTAAAACTACTTAATTTGGTTCCGTATTTCGGCATGGCACAACAAAAGTAAAAGAACAAAAACTAACAAAACAAATAAACATAAAGTGAAAATTGAATATTTATTTACAAAAGAAGGAGCGACGACAAAACAGCAAAAAACTTTCTGCAACGAGCATTGAGTTTGGAACCGGTGTTAACCCGTTTTTGAACCGAAGTCAAGTTAACCAAAACACGATTAAATCTAACTCAACGCAGGCCCGTCCTAAGAAAGATTTATACAACAATTTATTTAATACGATTCTTTGTGTAGTGTTATATTCAAGTCTATATTGAGACACGATAAAGGTTATTTATTATTCAAGATTTCGGACGTCTCTTCTCAAGAATAGTCAACCTTATCCTTGAACAAAGCGAATTTTCGGGTTTATATACAAACTTTCTAAATACTAACTTTCTATTTTAAAATTAAAACGAGTGAGATAATTATTTTAACTTTGCTGAAATTACTAAATTTAGCGTTAATCTAGACAATTTTCTACTGCTAATTAAGGAATTAAAACCTTTGGTTGAAGAAATTAAAGTGCGAAAATTGAGCAAAGAAGTAGACCAAGGGGCAGCCATCCAAAAATATATAAATTAAAACGCAACTACTATAATTATTTTAACACACAGCTACTGCGTCATTAGTAAATTCCGATTATTTGTAACACCGGTTAACTTTTAACCGGATGGTTTATAGATGAATTTTCAGCAGTGTCTAAAACTTAATTCTCTTCTCACACTCATATGATACAGTTCCATTTATTTTGTTAAGAAATGGAAGTGAAGGAATGATATATATGCAACATAAATATTTGGGGAACTTAAAAACATCATACAATACACACAGACATAAATTTTCTGGTGCAAAGATGAGGGTCTTAAACAAGATGAACCTGTCAGATCTTTCTCTGACACCATTCAATATTATCTATGTATTTGCAAAACCCGAATTTCACCATGAACAAGTAAGACTTATTTTCAAGGATTTTATGAATGACCGTGACTTAAAATCGATGATGAGTATGTTATCTGTGCAACTGTTTTCAGTGATCACATTATGTATAGTGGTCTAGGATAATAAGATTTTAGACTCCTATTCTAGCATTTTTTTTTCAAACAGTAATTTATATAGTTCATGTTGGTAATTATATGAATTCGTTTTTAATAGACATACTGGTCTCGTTTGAGAATATTCATCATGGATACTTTACAAAATCAATCTAATTATGCAACGTTTTCGAAAATGATCAAATCTTTAAAGTCGGATGATGCTCGAGACGCCATGAACCTACTTAGTATTAGATTTCTTGGTTCCCTTAATCCCGTGAGAATCATGGACTCTAATGAACTTGCATTAGTCAGGTTTGTGATGTCCGAAGGTGTCTTGACATATGAAGGAGACTTTCGAAATTCAAAAATATTTAGAATCTCTTCTCCGTTAATAGATTTACTTCATCCGGCAATTTATCATTCCTGATTTATACCCATCATCTCCACTAAATGTGGCTCCCCTACTAAATGACAACGACCTGGATACTTAATGTATTTTAGAGGAAGCACTCTACTACTTCGATAAAGACATAATCCAAATGGGATAATCTCGATCGTTCAAAATTGCGTCTGGACTTGTTAACGGAACAACATTAATAACTACAAATGTAATTTATGTAATTACACGATTAAACTTATTTCGACCCCTAAAATTACAAATATGCAATAGCACCGAACCCAGATCATGTATTTCCAACTGATCTAACTACAATGTATTGCAAAGAAGGTAAACACACAGATGCACCCAATTTTCCTATTAATCAAACAGAACATATAGCCGAATGCATCGATCATTTGACTGGTAGATAAGCTGGAACATACGATGCATCTCATCAGTTCGGTTCAGGCAGCTTGTTCAATCCCGAAAGTTATGGTGTTGCTACACATCACATTATTGATTCGGCAAACAAGTTATTTAATTATTAGGAGAGGCATCATCGAGGGTTCCATGATGACCTTAATGAGCTAAGTGATAAAATAATCCCAATAATCTAAAAGAATTGATCCCACCGCCGCTGCCACCGCATAATAAATACTTGTTCTTAGTGGTCTTACTTCCTATAGCTGCTATTGTACTTTTAGCTGCTCCTTATGCTTGGGAAGCTTTATCTGCATCAGCAGCTGTAGCTGAGATCTCAGAATCATCCATCGTCAAAGCGTCCGAACTTGGTGTCTAAGTTGGTGCTGCAGATGATGCTATAGCAATAACATCTGAAGGTACGCTAGCCAGAAATGCAGCGACAGGTTGGAGAAATTCAGAAATAGAATCTAAGGTCGGTGATAAAGCAAGAAATTTTTTGAAGAATACAAAGAAGTCAAAGTATTGGCAGGCTTGTGCGAAGAATTTGCTTGCTCTGACGATGACACAATTGAGGACATAGCAAAATACTATAGAAAATAATAAAATCAGAATATTTCACAAATCCTTGCAGCTTTGAATAGGGCTTATCCATTAGAAAAGAGGGATACCATGCCGGTGGATAATATAGTATTTTTACGGCTAACATGGTGAATGTATACTTTCTTCTAAGTTTATTGGAAAATGTTCATCAATCATTTACCGGAGATAATCAAAATTATTCAGATATTTCATCATATCTAGCAGCCGCAAGTGAACATCTCTAATTCCATTTTGAAGATACATTACACAATAATTTATTTGCTGCAAACAAGTCAATATTAGCTAGTTTTACTGTTAATTTATTTATGATCAAACACTTGCCAATGATGATGACGTATATAATACTATTAAAAGCAATACATATAACAATTTGGTGGCATCAATAATAAGCGTTACCTTAAGGAAGTTGATGTTGAAATATGTAACCCAAAACTCATTTTGCGGATAACCTTGTGATACTGGTCATATTTATTGTACAAATAGCTGTGTAATTGCTGCCCTAGATCACCAAAAAAGTGAACTTAAGTTTCATCGAGATCCTTTTGATATATTTTCAACTGATATAAGTAATGGTTAGAACTTTTTATAACAGAGAAATCTTTATGTACTTTTTTTAAAATAATAATAAAATTCATAATCATTCGTGTTACTGTATATTGCTAAGTTGATTTACATTCACTCTTTATAATTGACATATTAACATCGAATTCAGCACACCTTTAATAAATAAATGCACATTACTTTTGAAGAACCAGATAGAAATAGCTGTACTTTAAAATATCAATAAAATAATAACAAATAAATAAACAAAAAAAAATTTTTTGATCAGAAAAAAATATTACTTCAAATGATGTAAAGTATAAAAACTATGTTATTATCATAATTCTTGAAAAATATGAAAAATTAAATACTTGATAAATCTAAACCTAAAAATTTGATAATTTTTTTATATTAACATTCTAAAATAAATATTATTATCAATCTTTGAAATTTATTCATAAATTACAGTGGTTTTATTATCTTATAGTAGATTATTATATATATTATTTGTAATTCTTATCAAATTATATCAATAATTAAATAAAGATTTAAAAATAATAACATAATATTTATCATTATATATAAATAGATCTTAAATAGTAACATTTATCAATATATATAAGATAAATACTTAATTCTATTTATTATTTGAATCTTTTTATATGAAGATTAATAATAATAAAAAAAATATATTAAATATTATATTTAAATATATATAATAAAACAAAACATATTCAAAAAAGATAGAAATATGCTATATTTCTTAGAATTTTAACCCATAAATAGATAAGATAATGAAGGTTTACATGAATAAAAAATCCAAATTTTGATAAAAAAATTTCGCAGCATGATTTTTGTACTTACTAACCATATAACAAATTTTTAAATAAACCAACCTAACCTTCGAATACACTAACACTACTTTTTTAAACTAAACCAACGTATATCTTGACCATCGATAATCTTGTCCTAAACTGGGGTGTGTCAGGATTATGATGTTGAGATTCCGGGTTTGATGTGGTATTATGGTTGTCGGAAGACGAAAGGATAAATGAGCAAATGTTTAATTTTATTCGGTATATAAACTCGATGTTTGTGTGAACAGGTAATGAAATGTAACGACTTTAATGAGAAAGGTTTTATCTTAATTAAATTTATTAATAATAGCAACAATCAGGTACATTTAATTTTTGTTGTTATTAATTTTCTACTGCAAAGCATCCAAATTATGAGTAATTAAAATAATGTATAAATAAATAATATTTTTAACAACTTCAAATAACTTTGAAATATACTTCAACATCAAAAGTTTTGAAGTTTCGATAACGCCTAGAGACATTTTTTGTTGTTTCGTTTTAAGTCTGATAGAAAAATCAAAGAATTTACATTCTGAAAAAAAAATAATAATGAAATATAAATTAAAACATAAATTTTAATAAATGTCCCTATGGGAATTAATTTCCGAACTTGCCGACTGGATGATTTTTAGGTGCACCGCCCATCAGCATATTCCTAACCAATAAAATATACTTATATTTTAATAAAACTCATTATGGAGTTCATTAATTCGAAATTTTAGACCTTGACCTGATATGTCATGAAACGAATATAACGCGAAATATTGCTTTTGAATTTTTTGAATTTTTCAATTTGTATGATTGGCTTTTCCGGTCCGGTACAATCGTTTAAACTTTGCTAATATGATTGTGTTCGTAAAATTTAAAGATTTATTGAAATAGTATCTTCAATCCAATTGATGTTTGCATTTTGATTTTTAATTTCGTACGAGGAAAAAAAATAGGAATAATGTAGCGTTAAATTTTTACTGTGATTTACCCAATCAGAAATAATTTTAATAATAATGTAATCATATGAATGTCATAGTGAAAAGTCGGAAATGTTTGAAATACATTATCCAATGAAAGAAATAATTCACCGCAGACAAATTAGCCTTCGAACATTTTTATCAATCTTTCCTCTAGATCATTTATCCTTTTTATCTTTTATTTATGAATAATAATAAAGATGGTCTTCATAAAAATTTATTAAGAATTGGTTTTTTGTTCACTTCACGATTAAAGCAAATTAACATCCTAATGCGTAGTGGAACCATTTTCACAATGTTGCGTGTAAATAATTGAACGAAATGGAACAGACTATACTAGAGGTTGGAACCGGTACATTTTTAATCGGTTAATTAACCGGTTAAAACGGTTAACATGTTAACCGGTTAAAGAATTTTCGGCCGGTTCCAACCTCTAGACTATACCGATATTTTTCTTTAAAAAAATTGATTGAGAAAAGTTAAAGTAAATATGAAAAATGGAATAAAAATATAGGACGATATCATCAAATGTTTTAATGAACCGCTAAAAACGAATTCTGATGAAGTTCATCAAAAACAAATAACACTGTGGGAATTCTGGACGTATGATCAAAAGATCCCTATCGTTATAATAAGACTATGATTAGTAACAATTAATCGGTACAGAACATAAACGTCATTTAGATTTTCATGTGTGGCTACTTTATTTTATTGTATGAGCTTTAATAAATTCCTAATTCTAATATCACATTCCTCTTTGGCATAAGTGTCTTCATATGAATTCAATTGTGACATCAACTAAACAAGTGAATTTCTAAACCACTTTCTCAGGCAAGATACTTATTGATTTTATTTTGTATGAAGTAATAATAATTCTAAAGTATTAAGTAATTGGTTCATTTATCCAATTATAATTTATTTCTTTTTATTTATTTCTCTTTGCACTAATCTTATTTTAACGTATATCTCCTGAGCATTTTTTAATTGGTGAACGTGACATGAAATTCTAACGTAGTGAAAAAAAAGTGTGATGCGATTATCAAACAGAACAACTGGAATTTCCAATGTCACGAAAAATTTACTCTCCATTCCATTTTAGATTATTTAGATTACATAATGTTTGCGACATTACCTAACTTTGATTCTTTTCCTTTATGTCCCATTCTGCTACGTAAGCCATTTTTGGCTTTTCTTAAAATAATCGTAAAACTTCCAAAAAAAAATAAAGGAGTTTATTAATCTAATCTCCACTTGGTCAAATGACCACATTTGGTGCGTTAAAATTTCATTATTTTCCTAATTTCAAAATAAAGTAATTAATCTTAAAATGGTTTTAAAAATGACCTATAAATAACCTCTAAAGACTTGGAAGAAAAATTAAGGAAAATCAAAGTAAAAAAACTGCACTAACATTTATAAGATTAAAAGAACAGTTAAAGGTAACCAAGGCCAATATTAATGATATAGAAGAAGCCAAAGCTAAGAAAGTAACTATCGAAGATATAAAAAAAGTTATTAAATACGAAAAGATGAAGCTAAAGCTAACTATGAAAACTATTATTTACTACGACAAAAGATTGGAGGACCAGAAGAAAAAATATCCCAAAATTTAAGTATTATTCACGTTGTTGCGCCAGTTTTTTACGTGTAAATTTATATAGAAAGGAAAATTTTTTAATATTAGGTTAGTCTGATGTAAAATTTATTAGCTTAAACTAAGAACTAAAGAAAATTTTATTTATTTGAAAGAATAAAATTGTATTGATAAAAAGTAAAGAAAGACCTTTCTAATTCCCAATATTAAATTTTTTTGTAATGACAAATAGTCAGATGGCAATATGCCTAGAAGAATTTTTAGCATGTGGATTTACCAGGAGATATTTTGGCCATAAGACATATCGGCCGGAAGAAATTATGGCCAGAGATAAAATTGGCCAACTTAGATCTATAAAGTTTAACTTAAAATAATAAAGACAAGTTCTTGAGCGAAATATCTTTTGTAATATTAAACACTCAGGAGATTTACAAAGATATCGAAAATTAACAACTCTCGACTGCAAAAAACACTCAAATCACTAACTTACCAAATTTTCCTTATTCGTTATCAAAACAATATTAAATTATTAACTTGAGCGACTCATTAAAGAAAATTGCATTAAAACTCACATCTAGAGCACCGAACGGGCCAGGTCAGTTAGGGTTACCTCGTTAACCACCCGATATTTTTTTCATGTCGGGTTGGGCAGTTGACCCGAAAGTATTCAGGTTAAGTTCAATTTGGGTTAACCTGTTTTTTGGTAACCCGAAAGGCTTTATTTGATCATCCAATACATTGATAATATATCATTCTAATTAAACGATGGTTGATTGTTCTTCTCTAACAATAATATATCGTTCAACTAGAACGATGATGCTTGAATGATAAAAAATCGTTCTTAATAATGTATTGTTCAACTAGAACGATATTAAATCATTCAAAAATAACGATAACAATAATATATAGTTTAACTAGAACGATGGTGAATGTTCTTCTTGAACGATGATGAATTGGTAAGCGGGTTGATCGAGTCAGATCAAAATTGAAACCTGACCTAATATTGAGCCATATATCTGCTGAGATCTCTACTCACATCATTAGCATACCAACTTTATCTAACTTCTTAAATAACTAAATTGTATAATGATAATTCTCAAATAACTAAATTACCAAATTTACCTAAATCTTTAATACAATCTTAATTTTATTATAATAATAAATTTACTTAAAAAATAAAATAATTAAACTTTATTCTAACAGTTCTTTTTTAGTTAATACAACTAGATTAGGTTAGTGTGCGGCGAATTCGTCGCCGCTAGGTATGGTTATTAGAATCGATTTAATCGCGATTATCATTTCTTAAGATTCAATTAATCAAAAATAATAGATTGATCCATTGAGTTAAGTGCTTGAGAACACCCTAAATAAATTAATTCAGAAAAATAAAAATTCTGTAAATTAAAAAGAATAGGGAATATAATATGCAAATTAAAATATTAAATATTAGACCCACGATTATAAAAAAAAATTTTTAAATGCGGGTATTTAAAAATTAATTAAAATAATAACAAACGAGTGAAATAATAAATAATAGAAACAATAATAAAAAGAAAATTTTGTCACGCACCTGATTGCGCCGCCGTGACGAATCGACCGATCTGAATCTAAAGAAATCGCCATAGAGAGAGAGAAAAAAAAATTTAATTAAAAAAAAAAAAAAGGAAAAATGGGATTAGTAATCACAATCAATGAAAAAAAAAAGTATCGTCGCAATGAGCCGAAGGGTCCGTTCGAAATGCCGTACTCGCATTCATCCGAAAGAGCGGAATCGGTCCTAACCTACATGTATTTTTTTTTTATTCGTCTCCCTCCCCCCATTTATTTTTTTATTTTTTATTATTTTTTATTCGTCCTTCCTCCCCCCATTTATTTTTTTTATTATTTTTAAATTATTTACCCCCCCCCCATCTTTTTAATTTCTTTTTTTATTTTGTTTTTATTTTTTTTTTAATTTTTTTTTTATTATATTTTTTACCCTCTCCCCACGATCTTTTTTATTTTATCTTTTTACTTTTCAATAAAATTATTTTTATTTAAATATAAATAAAACAAATGGGTGACGTAGTCATCCACAGTGAAAAACAATTCCTAGTTAATAATTCAATATTAATTTTCGATTTTTGATTAAAATACGTAATATTTCTTAATCGATAGAAATTTTATTTTAAAATTAAAGATGTTTGCGCACTATGATTTCAATACAATAAATAATTATTTGGTAACGGAATAAGTAAAACATTATTTTAAAAAAAAAATAATTACAGTAATAAACATCCTCGTAAAATTTTTAAATATCTATTTTTTTGATGTGACATTTTATTTAAGTTTGCATTATCGTACGATAAATTTAGAATATAAATAACGCAGTGATAATGAGAAATATCTAAATAATCTAATTCATTCTCAAGTTCTTCAGATATAAATAAATTATAAGCAATCGTAATGATTATAATTGTTTAATATAATAAATGATATGTATAAATCAAGTTATAAAATGAAGATTATATCAATAAATTTCATCAAGGACGTTATATATTCAAAAAAGTAGATTAGTTTGGTAAATAAGTTTACTAGTAATAAAATTTTTTTTTTTTTAAAGAAATTTTTATGGATATTCCATGAAATTCCAACATTTGCCGCTCATTTAATTCTTATACTGATATGTAAATCTTGTAAATCTGTCAATATAATTTATCTGATTAGTCCTATATCTCCTAGACAAATATTGAAACGTAATAATCATTTTTTTGTTTAAATCATAGATTCGAGTTAATCTTCTTTATTATTTACTTTATATTCATAGTTAAGTATATTCTAAAAGAAATTTTAGTAGATCAAACCGCTTAAAAATATGATCTCATTGAGAGAAACATGAATATTTACGATGCAAAAAGGTGTAGTTTTAATAAATTAGGACAAATTTTTATTTTTTGTGACTTGTATTCAATCGAATTTAAATGATTTAAATGACGAAGATTCTTTATCAAAGAGTCACTGTGAGAATGATTCTACTCTCAAGTATTCTCAGTCTTTACAATCATTCATGCAAATTAAAGCTAATTTATTTTAAAAATTTATTTCATATACAAGTTTACATAATACATTGAAATTTTCCATAAAAATTTATTACCCGATATTGGAGTATTAACCGCTCCGTATCGTTTGAAGTACATTAACAATGTCCTAACACCTTCATAGTCGGTTCGGTAACCCGCAGAGCCTTATTGACCAGTAAGTATTAAATTGACGAAATAAGTAAAAAAGTTATCTATTATTCCCACCCGTAGTCAATTTTTTGCTAACTCGCGCCAAAATTTATAAATGCTGATCCGTCTTAAAGATTTGTAAACATCATTTTTTGCATGTATTCTTACAAAATAAAAAGTTGTAAAACACAATTTCATAATCAAATGCAAAAAACTACCTTTGATCCTAATTATATGATTTTCAATAAAAGATCCTGAATTTATTTCAGATGAATCTTCTCTCCAATTGACTTGGGTGATCAATTCTAGCCTAATCAACGAAAGCGGCCAAATAGATTAACAAACGAACGCATCTTCAAGACATTTAAATCTCTTAAGAGAAAAGTATTTCATGAAAATCGCAAAGGAAAAAACACTACTATGGAAGAAATATCAATACAACTTCAACTGATGAAGGTACAACTGAAATTGATGATATTTTCGACATTTATTCATCTTTTCAATACATGGAAGAATCAAATTCATCTAGTACTACCGAAGAAGCTTACTTCTCAACCAAAGAGTAATATTTCTTGTTATGGATTAATAATAACTGAACGGAGGATTTCTCAATCTTTAATGAAGATTTCGTTTTTATTAAAATTAATGATTGGCGGGAATTCTATAAAACTCTGTGAAAGGATGTGATATTATAATGAGAACATCTTTTATATTTCTTAATAATAGTTTGAAAATTTCTAAATAGCAATGTTGAACTTTACTTTTATTATAATTTTATATATAATTTTTTCATACATCGCTTTAATATAATTTTATGAATCTTACTATCTTTCTCTCGTATTTTAATATGTGTTGTCTATATATATCACCTTCTTGAATATTAAAAATATGGGTAAATTCTCATTTTACAATATATTTAGTCATAAATCTTGCAAATCCTTTTATTATTATATATTATAAATTCATATATGCATTCCAAATATAAAGTGTTAGTATATGATATAGTACTATCCATTTATCTTATTCTTTTTTACATTTATAAATAAATCTTGAATTATTTATATCTTCATATATATATTCTGAATATGGTTATGAAAAACCTTTCTTGCATGTTTCTCCTAAAGCAGTTGGTTCACCACATTTATAAATTTGATGAACTTTTACAAGAATATATAATTCTGTTTCTGTTTCTAAATCTGCTCTTATAATATTATCATTTATCATATTACTAATAGATTTTGTTGTTTATAGCATCCATGAATATGAGCTGCACAACAATTTTGAAATTCAACACATTCAAAAAAATGTAATATTTTTTCCCAGTTTGTTAATTCTGAATGTTTCTAAAGATTAATTTTTATACTTCTAAATGATATATAAAATGATGCATACAATAAAATAGTCAATTAGTTAGTAATATATTATGATTATCAGTTTTTTGATAAAATATTTTTTAAATGCTTTAATCTGTTTTCATTCATTATCTATATTATAAATAATTGAGGTAAACTAATATTATTTATCATTGCATTGATATGATATTATTTTTTCTGAAAATATGAGTCTCATATTCTGATAAAAGTTAGTAATATAGTAGTAATTTGTTCATTAATTATTAGTTTATTAGTATAAATACTTTTTTGAATTAAATCAATAGCACGTATAGGACCATAATTGAGATACATAATTTTATCAAAAAATTCTTTGATTATTTTGATGATTATTATACTTTTCTAATTGTAAATAAGACCATGCAAACTATATATAATGTAATCTAAATCTTAGATCTTTTCCTTCAATTCATTCTTTAATATATCTTCCATAAGTTTCAATTTTTTCATTTAAAGCTAAACTTTGATTTACCAAATCTTAATATGTTATTTTATCATCTAAATATAGATTAAAAAATAATAATACTTCTAAGTTAGGATTATTAAATGATATAGAAAGTGATAAATTGTTATCTGTTCTAGTAAATCCTACTATAAATTGATTAAAATTTATATATTCATCATGTATTTCTATATCAAAATCATTATTGAATACTATAATTTTACCTGATCTTATATAAGAATATTTATTTTTTCTAATAAATGAGTTGCTATTAAAAATGATGTATTAGGTTTTGATTTTGTTTTTCAAGATGTATTTTAAATAATTTTAAATAAGGATTATTATTTTTTTACTAATTTGATCCTTGAATAAAAGTAGGATGAAACTAATAATTTTTATCAGTAGTAGTATCATTTGATTCAAGAAATACTTCTAATATTCTAGAATATAAAGTAAAAGATCTAATATTTTTAGAATAATTTATAGTTCTTATAATATTACAATATTCACTAAAAGGATTTGCTCCTAGTATTCTGCCTATTGAAGAATGAAGATAAATAGATAATAAGTATTTGTGTTTGCTTAATAGAATTGCTTATATTTCAAGTAGATTAGAAATTAAATAAGGGAAAATATTCATTTGAAATTATTTTTACATGCAAGACAAATAACAATATATGCAGAAGAATATAAATATAATAGAAATTTTGATCTTGAAAATGCTTTTTTAAAGAAATATAAAATATTTTTCTATATAGTATCCATTTGGTCTTGTTAGAATATAGTAAATATTTACAATTTGAATTTGAAAGACATGGAAACTGTTTTAAAATAGTTTGATGAAATGTTTCATATAAATGTTTAAGTTTTTTAAATGGTTTTCATAGTATTGTAATATTGAAAAAAGGTTGTTGAATATTTACTTATTTTAAAATATTAAGTAATTGTGAATTATTTGAATTATTATCAAATTTTAATATAGATTCATAATCTTCAAGGTTGTAATTATTTAATGTATAAATATTAAAGTTTAATTTATTCATATTTAATAAATTTTTAAAAGATATTTGTAAAATTTTTTTTAATTTAAAATGAATATTAATTTTTAGAGAAGTATTGGTAGTTTATATATAATTTTTAAAATAATATTATTATTTTGTTATATTATTCATATTTATTTAATATTATTTTATTATATATAATTAAATATTTGTAATAATATTAAAATATTTGTAATACATTTATTGTATTGTAAATATAGTAATTATAAATTAGGCTTTTTGGATCAAAAGCCTAAATATTCTCAGGAGATCATCTTGGATATCAAAAATTAATCTCATAGTGTAATCCCATTATAAATATACACGTGATCTTAAAGAAATCATTTTACTTTCCTAATTGTTATTCATTTTGTAAACATTTGTTTTCTATATGTAAAAATAAAATTTCACTTTAGCACAAATAAGTCTGAAACCTATTTGGTTTTTATCCTGAATAACATAAATTTTTTACATATAATATAACCAAATTGCCTTCCTATAGTATGTACACAAGATATAAAAACAAGTAGTGTTCACACTCTATGAAGCATAGTAGAGTATGTACACAAGATATGAAAGCAAATAGTGTTGATACTATGCGAAGTGAAGTGAAGTATATACACAAGATATGGTATACAAATTACCTCTCAATAGCATACTGTTTAGATAGTAAGAGAGAATAAGCATGAGAAGAAGCAGAGTGATAACAAATGCACGTTTGATATAGAAGAATAAGTATAAGTTGACAAAGCCTTTTAGGGTAATGCCAATGAATACGCATTTGACAAGAGAAAAAATATAGTAGGAATATGAGCGAAGTCCTTTAGTGCGAAGCGAATATGGATGCTATATTTTTTTTGACCCATATACTACCCTATTCTAATGTATACTATATATGAGGTAAATATGAATGCCAATATTGCAGAGTGAAGCAGAGCATATATTCAAAACATGAGAATAAATAATATTCACAGTTATAGAATGAAGCAGAAAATATATACAAGATATGAAAGCAAATAGTGTTAATACTCTGTGAAGCAAAGCAAAGCATGAAAGCAAATAGTATTCACACTCTGCAGAGTGAAGTGAAGTATGTACACTAGATATAAAAGCAAATAGTATTTGCAGTCTTTAAAGTGAAGCAGAGCATGTACATAAGATATGATTACATAGTTACAGAGCAAAGAGAAGCATGTACCCAAAATATGAAAAAAATCAAGTAATATAAATGCATATATATTAGGTTTCAGGATCAACCCCAGAATATTCCTGTCACTATCTTCAGACTATTCACTAAATAAATCTAATTCTAAATCATTCTCAGAACATTCTCCATCATTAGCTTTATTTTTTATAAGCTTCAGACATTGATAAAATGCTCTAGAATAATATTTACCTGAATGCTTTTTACAAGCACTATATTCAGAGAAAGTTTTTTTATTACATCTAAGTTGTATACATAGATATTATTTAGGTAAATTCCAATAGACTTTGCAATCCTTTGGATTATAGCATCTCCAATTGCACTCTTTTCCAGTTCTAAGAATATATAAACAATAATAAAAATTCTAGAGTATCACCTTTTTTTCTGCCTCCCATAGTTTCTTTTTGAATAAATGTTTAACACTAATTATCTGAATAAAATATTTTTTATTTTAAAGTTTTTTCTAATACTATATAATCTTAGGAAAAAATGAGTGGTTTACTCAGTAGTATTACCAGCGCATTAGGACGATTGTTCAGAAACTTTTTACTAAGCTGAAAAGACCCAGCACTAGAACCACCTGATATAGCTGAATCTTCTGAACTAGAAGAAGAGCCGAAGATAGAGTTAGATGAGGAGAGCGAATATGAGATCACTTCAGTTGTTAAAATATAAATACAAGATAGTATTTAGCAATTTGAAAGTTTCTATTCTGGAGGAAGCAAGGTAAGGATATTGAGTTCTATGATAAGAATACACAATGGATTGACTCTAAAAATGATTTCCATAATTTATTAAGAGACTGGTTTTTAATTAAAGCTAACCCTAAAAAAACACTTCAGAAGGCTCATAAATGTTATAATAAAGAAGCTAATGCAATATTTTAGAAGAGTGGTGAATAGATAAACCTGCAAAAAATAGAAACTTATACTTCAACAAGTTTGTATTACTTTCAAGATGTTGCTAAAGGTCCTAGAAAAGCTAAAAACTTATCACCAGAAGAGAACCATTGGCTAAAATCAACCTATATAGGAGGATTAATATGGGCAGAGCTATATGAAGAAATTGTGACTGAATTAGATTATAATAAATTTTACCTAGACATTTTAGCTAGTAGTAATGCAGACTGGTTAATAAAATCAGGTGAGTTTAGAATAATCTCATATATTAGCACAGAACATATTAGCTATAGTTTAGAATATAGAATTTATCATGCTTTTATAAGAGATCAGCCAGCAGATCAAAAATGTATAAAAGGATTTTGCTATAATCCTGCAAGATATTACACTTACTATGATTTAATAACAGTAATAGATCTAGGTCTCCACATAGAGTTATCTTCCAACAGTCCTAATGCTCTTATATTTGAGCAAACTAAGCTCATGAGTGAACATGCTATTTTCTATCAATGGGCAAGAAATCTTACAGAAATCAAGCATGAAGGCAGACAGGTAGGTAAAGTTGCTAAGTATATGATAGTATCACTTAGAAGATAGTTATATTCAGATAGATAAAGTCAAAGATCATATTGGCACATGGCATCTTTTATTTTAGCAAAGAGACATAAAATTATATCAGAAAAAATAAGATCTCTAGGAAAACGTATAAAATGAATTCAGATAGATAGGTATATATCTCAGGTAAAACTACTGACTAAATGTTTGAACATAAATATGAAGGTGGGTGAAGAAATCTAAAAATCATAAAAATAGGTGTCATATCGATAAAGAATATGATGTAACTAGAGTGAACTAATTCTAAAGGGATTCTTTCAGCCACACTTACAAACTTAAAAAAATCAACCATCTGTTATATAACCTCAATGCCAAATGAGATTCTTGATAGGATTTTCAAATATTATAGTAAAAATGAAGGTGAAAAATTATATCCTCTTTTATTAGTTAATACGTTGTTACGTTAGTTTTCGTAGCTTCAAATAAAATCTCAAAAGGGGTAAATAAAACTAAGACAATTACTCAAGAAATCACAGGTGAGGATTCACAATAATGTCGAAGAATTATTCTCAATAATAAACACGTGATAATAAATACAAAATAAGCACAAAGATAACTCAAAGATATTTTAGAGATTACGCTTCAGAAACTCCAAGTCAATACAGTGAATCAATACAATATCATATAATAAGTTAACTAATAAAAGGGATTGCATGAATGCAAAGAATCACAGATAATGTATAACAGTTTTAAAGGGTTTGCGAAAGATAAGTTTTATACTTGATTAATTATACTCCTTTATTGATATAATATGTAAGTTCAGTACCTAAAAGATTGATATCTTGTCGGTGCTGAGATTCAAAGAAAATACAGAGATATTTATACATGTTGAATAAATAATAAAATAAACTAAACTAAATATATCGAAGGAAATA
>CAJVPP010001016.1:0-23524 GCA_910592005.1 Funneliformis mosseae | reverse complement strand
CACAGCATTTTCAACAAGTGGTTGGCTTAAGATACTCCAATCCACCAATTCCAGAATTATGGAAAGAGGAATATACTTCCCTAGACAATATTGACTCATCAATATACGATCCCCTCATGCAACCTCCAACTGAAGTTAAATGATCTGGTATTATCAATTTCTTACCTAATGGTAAAGCCCCTGGTCTGTCAAAAATATCGAATAAAATGTTAAAATATCTTGACTCTTTTGCTAATACATGTTTTTAAAAACTAGTTTATAGTTATTTAACTCACAACATATCATCTCATAGATGGAATCTAGCTTTCATTTACCCGATTCCTAAACTAAAACTATAAGAATTTAACCTTAATCATATCCGACCAATCACTTTATTAGAATGTCCTAAAAAGGCACTTATGAAACTTGTTAATAGTAGACTGCTCGCCATCTTAGCTAAACACAACGTCCTTAAAGGTAACAACTTTACAGGCCTACTATTTAGAAGTACCTTTGAGCCTATTAACATATTAGAAAACATCAAATATGATGCGACATTTTACTATAATAATCTTTGGATCCTCTTTCAGAACATGTCGAAAGCGTACGATAGAGTCAACCTAAGAATGTTGATTCAGGCTCTACTTAGATTGCATCTTTCGATGTCTTTCGTGCATTTCATAATTTTGATTTTCACTCCAAGATATAACAAGATCTTTACTGCCCATGGGAACACTGATGCATATTATGTTCTTTCTGAAATTGACCAAGGAGAAATCATCTCACCTATCCTATGGTATATATATTATGATCCCCTTCTGTGCAAAATTCAAAATTCCTCATTAGGATATATCTAAAGTATTAATTGGAGGCAAAACATAACCAAACAGTCTACTGATCAATTTTCAAACCATGTTTTAGCCTTAGCTTACATAGACGATACACTCTGGATGGCAGATTCTAGAGTAGATTTACAAAACATTATGACTATCGCTAATTTATTTTATACCTTAAACAGTATCTAAGTTAACTGGAAAAAATCAGTCCTGATGACAAACATCAAAGATTCCAACATTGTCAACTTCGTTTTCAATGACAAAAATATCTGGCTTTCACCACTCTCGCATAAAGAATCCACACGCTATCTTGGAGTTTAGATCTCTCTTTTTGATAACACCATATACATCAAAAACCAAGTACTCACTGAATTCAAAAAAGTAAAAAACATTCTTGACAAAAAACAGCTTATAGTTAAGCAAATTGTTGCTGTATTTAACTCTGTAATTATCCCTCGAATAATTTATAAAACTAAACTGACCTTTCTGCCAGCTACATTTTGTAATATGACAATGCCATCTTTCAGGACATTTTTCAAAAATAAGTTACGCCTAACCAAATCCTTACCAGCATCTATCATCTACTTTATTGCTAGATATAATTTAGTATATCTTTACGATAAACAAATGTTAGCCAAATTGCCTGACCTTCTAAAAATGATCAATGATATTGCTCTATTAGGAAACACATTCAGATTAAGAATCATGCAACTTTAACTTATAGAATGGCTACACCAGTCACCCATTACCAGTTGGCCTTACAACAATCCTTTCAAGTTTAAAGACTAGTGGTCTGCTTTTCTCTCAGCAACTAAATCAGATAGTTTCACTTTTAGAAAATGCTTGAATGAACACTTTAAATTTTCCCAAATTTCAGAAGGTTCTGTACCAATCTCATCTATTTTACCCGCTAACGTATACAGGAAATTGATTAAAAATATTAGCATACTTTCAATAATGTTTGTAGATCAACTAACCTCTATGGATAGACATCACCTTTTCACATCCTTTGATATTAATTGGTTACTCAATATGAATATATCACGTGCAAATTGGTTTCTCATATTAGAATCGTTACTTATATCTAATTCATCCTTTCAGATTACATCAACTCACTGTCCACCTTACCCATTAATATGTGACCTACCATCTACGATGATTCAATTAAAAGAGAATGATAATACAAATTCTACATTCGTGACTATTTGTTCTAATCAATCCTCTACATACCTAATTGGTAAAATCAAAGCTCTTAATGATAACACCATATACATATAATACTATATAGCGTGACATGACTCAAACTTCAGAGCTGATGTTAATCTGTGTAATAGATGTATTCTTTTTGACCTCTCAGCCATTGTGACCAACATTAGAGCTAATATACACAGTTTTTGTGCATTAAAACTTCCAAAACAATTTTGTACTGAAATCAAAATTCAGTATAATAAACATAAAGAGTGGAGATCCAGCCTCTCTAATCTTATGTTACGAGAGGTCGCACTGTCCAAATTAACCAACCCTTATCAATATCTAACCAGACCTTTACCTGATCTAACTATTTTACCATTTGACAATTTTTCACTTAATGTACTTGATAATCTTAAATCTAATTTCGCTTCAGCCACTTCTATTCAATTTTATACAGATGATTCCCTTACATCTTTAAGCTCTTCAAACTGCCAGTTAGGTTTCGCGTGGTTACAAACTGATCCACATTGACCAAATCTTTCTTTCAACGCTACCCTTTCATCACTAAGTCCTTCTTTCACTCTTGCTGAAATCGTAGCTATATTAGCTGTAGTTTATGCTTCACTTTCAAACTCTTCTATTAATATTTATACTTATTCACAAGCCGCTATCTCCTCTTTTAACAAACTCTCCTTTATTTTTTGAGATTCATTATCCATTAATCCTGCTTTTAAAATTCCATATTTTCACATCTGGTCAATATTATTTAGCCTTTTAGCTTAATACAATATTTCCATTTTATTCATCAAAGTTTAAGCTCATAGTGATGATTCTCTTAACAATACAGTTGATAAATTAGCAAAACAACTCCCTGCTCAACCACTTTCAATTAACAAACATTATCTTAGTCTAGGATACTACCTCTGTCATAACGATATACCAATTATAGCTCCTCATCGCCTATTTATTAAGAACAAAATACAAGTAACATGGGCAGAATCATTACTCACACTTTCTCACTTATCTTACTATCATAACAAACCCATTGATTAGTCGTTTCTTTTCAAGATCCTAAACAATGAAGAATTCTCGCTTAAAACTTCCTTTATTGGCTGCTTTAAAAAAAAATTCAAAATTAGAATGCTGCTTCAGCTTCTTCCTACTTTAAAGGTTTTTCATGCTCGAATCCCTGATACATATGTATCACCAACATGCTTCCGCTGTCAATCCCAGATTGAAGACTTTGAGCATTTATGGCTTTGTCCTAAAAATGAACCACCTATACAGGATTCAGTTGCATTACACAAATCAAATTTCATCACCCACCTTAAAGAGTTAAACACTCTTAATGATAACTCACTTATATATAAAATTTCAGCAGATCCTATTTGAAACTCATCACCTACGTTAACAGACTTCTGGTTCATTGATTTATTCAAAGGCATCATACCTTTATCATTGTTAGACAAAGTCTCAGCCTGCATATCAAGCAAAGATCTTTCATATGGACTACTATCCTCTCTTTACAATGATATCTCCACATCTTGTTACGAGATCTGATTATAAAGAAATGCTGCCCTAAACGAATGGAAAATTGCGTATAATATTGAAGAATATTATACTATCCCTTAGGTATTCTTAGAATTCCCACATTCCTTTCCTATCCTCTCAACATCAAACCCATAGTGGCTATCGCTTATAGCTCACATTGGTCAAATTTTTGAATCAGCAGTAACTGTGCCCTCTCTTCTGGGTATTTGATATCTGTACAATAGTTTAGTTTAGTAAGGTTTTTTTTTCTTTTCTCTTCTGTTTTATAGTTTAGTTCAGAAAAGTGCAAGGTTGGTATTGATAAAATAGTTTAGTTTATAAATTAATTTATAAATATTTTTGTATTTTTAGTTTTATTATATGTATCTAGTATTATATAAATTTAATAAAGACTATGCAAAACTGCCGCACTTCTAAAAAAAAAAATTCATCAGGATATCCTTAGGATTGGTGATTTTGGCTTAATCTATAAGGTATGAGTTCCTATTGTAGGTTACACTGCAATGGTCACAGGTTCAGACCTCAGCTAAGGCATAAAACTAGATGATTTTTATAAGAATTTTATATGTAATTGAACACGTGAGCGTTTAGACTAATAAATGTTAGATACTGATCGATCAATTTATCAATTGATGTTAATCATGCCTAAATACTGAGTTTGAAGAACATGTGAAGGCAAATGAAACCAGAGATCGACAGAAACTTGATCTTTGCTAACAGGTTTGTAATGGATATTGTCTCACGTCTTCAAATTCAGAGACCCTTATACAAGTAAGGAAGTTATTAATCAGTAATTAGTAGATTTGGATTTACCGTAAGAGAGCGAAAGTATCTAAGGTAATAATAGACTATATTGCACGTTGCAGTACCTTCCAAATCAAATCATCACTAGGGTTAGAGGCTGGGTTCAATTCTCAGGTGAATTTGACGCTATAGGTATAAAACTACTATTTATATAAAAGACCTGATCCCACGGTCTCGATAGTCATCAATAGGGTAAAATCCTATAAATTAGATTGGTAAAAATAGGGCCTGACAAGCTCTATGGTTGAAGTGAGCCCTCTATCTAAAGGTGATGGTACCCAATAAGGTCTAGTGAGCTTTGTGACATAGGAATAACTTGTTACAAGGTGGTCTATACTAGATGGCAACTGTACGGAGATGTGCTTCTAAGCAGGTTGCTGTATCTCTTAATCAGGATCAGAGACTTTAAGAGTTACTTAACGTAAGATCAAACTTGTCTTACTTAGATATGCCTCTACTAACTCTCTAGCTACCGTACATTAATAGTAAAAAAAAAAATCTAATACTAGTAACTATTTCTACTATTAGGAGTTCTCTAATATCACCAATGGTATTATATTCCATACTTGCTTTTCTACTAATTGTGGTTATATAGTTCATGTCAAGAAATAGTGGAATTCACGAAAAAAGTAATTAATATTCTGCTTACGAAAAAAATCTTCTGAATTATAAAATACTCTTAAATAAAAATTAGAGTTATGAATTCCCAATCCGATACGCAGAAGAACCAAAAGACAGGACTACCTCCTATGAAACTTTACCTTATAGATATGGATGAGACCACAAAGCACGAATCATCTCGAACTGTTAGGCATCTAGCAATGTCATGACCATTTGCTATGCTAGTCACAGGGAGAAGTGGTACAGGTAAGACTAATTTACTTGCGAACCTTGTACTTAGAGATAAAAGTGAACATATATACAAAAGACAAAAGGGGTCCAGATATATTAGGTACGATGATTTGATAGTTTGTGATTACCATTCTGACAAGCCAAAATGGGTATTCATTAAATATATGTATGGAATAATTGCAAAGGATCCAAGAGCGCCATATTATGAAAATATTCGATTTAGCTATATTTCTTCTGAAAGAATTCCAAATGTAAAATCATTCTCACCAGAAAGAAGCACTGTTATTATTTTTGAGGACTTGTGTGTCGTCTCAGAGTATATACAAAATCAAATTATCCCCTTCTTTATTCATGGATGATATAGAAATATTTCACCTATTTACATAACTCAACGCTATCATAAAGTTCCTATTATTATTCGTAAAAATATCTCCCATTTAGTGATCTTTAATAAAGGTGATAGCCATCAAGATGTGTCCAGAATAGCCAATCATTATACTGATAATGTGAAAATGCATCTATGGTTATTAATAGCTATCTTTGAAGTAGTGAATTTATTGTATTTGATCTTACTAGGCCAGAAGATAATCCCCTTGCAATCCGCTTAAAGTTTGACACTTCACTAAATCTGCAGAAGGAGGTAGAGGTGAGGCAGAAGCACAAGGAAAAAAGTATTCTGGCTAATAAATAGAATCTGACTTCATAGATGCTAGTTCTTTTTCCGCCTCCTGCATTTGCAATTTTAAGTCCTCAATCTCGTCTTGCAATTTCTTATTTGCATTAACCCGATTTGTCAAGAAAGTTTTATTATCTAATGCACATTTCTCACACAAAAAATATGAATGAATATATAAAAAAATAATAATTAACCACCAGGATCACTTTATTGATACAGAAAAAATAATAATAAATTTACTACATATATAATCCTATCTATTCAAAATCTACATTTGAACTGCCTTTATTTCTTTTGGATCTAATTGAGGGTACGTTAAGTAGTAAAGACATATTAACTATTAAAATATTCTGTAAAATCAGTAAAGTCTTTACAAAATTTGTTACGAGAAATGGATCAGATAGTTGTACAGAAATTTTTGCTTTGTAAAGATGGTAATAATGATGAATATTTTCCATATTTCTAATGAGAACATTTAAGCGCATTATTCGTCCAGCAACTTGCATTCCAATAATTCTGAATTCACCTTTATCTGGCCCAGATGATTTATGAACCCAGTACATTCTATCATTAGTTTCACGCCATAATTTTATTTCATCATTAATTTCCTTTTGTGATATACAAAATAAACGTGAACTTTCAACATACAGAGAGTCTTCAAAAGTTTACGCACACTTTTTTTGTATGAATTTTAATAATATTTTTATTAAATAAGTAAATGATCATCAAATAATAAATATTGTTTCTAGAATAGTAAATAAAACTTTGTACTAAGCTGTTTATTATTTGATTGGACTACCATTTTTATTTAAATATATTACCAACATTATAAATATAATAAACATCGCAAACTTCGCAAAAATTGTAAATCCCGCATGATTTGTTTTATGCACTCATAATTTGAGACGACCATGTGAATTTTTTCACACTAATTAAAAAAAAATAAATAAACCAAAAAAAAAACAAAAAAAAATTTTTAACCTTACCTTAAAAAAATGGGTAAAGGAAAAGATCTTACTAAGTCCCAAAAAAGCGTTATTCTTTATGGACATCAACTTGACCATTCATACAGAAAAATTGCATAAACTGTAGGATGTAGACCCTTTGCAGTTTCAGCTTATATAAGAAGGTATAAAACCATTAGGTCTACTGATACAAAGCCACATTCTAGGTGATCGCACTTTTTTACAACTTCAAATCATAACTAACTTAAACGATTAGTTACAAAGAAAAAAATCATTGCAAATGTACCCGTGAAATGCAAGCTTTTTGGAAAAAAAAGTTAGGGTAGGATGCTTTTACTCCTACTATTCGTTGAATACTTCATATTATTGGATTAAATAATTGTGCAGCTAGGTGAAAACTATTTATTTCATCTGAAAACATGGTGAAGCGACCTGTATAGGCACAAGAGCATGCACACTGGACTGTGCAAGACTGGAAAAAGGTTCTTTGGACTGATGAATCAACCTTTTCTCAGTTTCAATAATCACGTACTAGCTGGGTTTGGCGAGAACCATCTGAGGAATGGTTACCTGCTTGTGTTTCAGCAACAGTAAAGCACAGTTCAAGTCAGATGTTTTTCTGCATAAGGATTAGGGCCAATTGTCCCTTTAGTTAGTTCTGTAAATAATGCTGTGCATCTCGAAACTATACGCAAGCATATTATCCCTACTATGAAGCGATTTTTTCCAAATGGGAATGGTATTTTTCAAGAAGATAATGCTCCTTGTCACAAAAGCAAAATTGTTACAGAATTTTATGCAAAAAAAATATCTGAACCCTTAAATGATCTGTTCAAAGTTCTGATTTTAACCGATCAAAAATCTATGAGATGAAATTTAAAAAATGCTTCGAAGCTGAAAAGTAAAGTCTACTAATTTTTTCTCACTTGAACGACAAATACGAAAGGCTTAGAAATCAATTACTTCTGAAAAAATTGAAAATTTAGTCAAAAGTATGTCTCGACAAATTCAGGCGATAATAAATGCAAATGGTGGTCTGACCAAGTATTAAACCCTTAATAAAATATATATTTTAATAGTCTAGGAACATTATTTATTATATGTAAATTGCTTAATTTTTTAATAAAATTTTGAGTAAATTCGTATGAAAAAAGTGTGCGTAAATTTTTAGAGACCCTCTGTATATGAGCTCGTATTTTTTCTATCATGTTTCATCACAAATATGATATCTGGCCGTCTTCCTGTTCGCCTTTCGCCTTCCTATCTGCACTAGCTAAACTTTGACATTCAGCACTAATAGAAGAAGAACATTAGTAACAGTCTAAGTTTTCAAAATATCATTTTTCTTAATTATATTATAACTCATGTGCTGATATAAGACAACCTCCCTAACGGAAGACCTTTTAATGTGGCTTGAATAGCAGATACAATTACGTTTGTCACATAAGTATCTTCATTTTATGATTTCACGAACTTAGAACTAAATTCAGAATTATTCTATGAATCATTTAGAGAACTTAAAATTCTTGATGTGACCTCTGCAAGTTCCCTATCTGATTCTTTTCACTTCCCATTATGCGAAAGTTTTTGTGATAAAATGTTCATATCACTCTCAATAAAGTTAACCACAAATTCTTCGCATTTTTCTCGTATATTTTGTAAAAGTGATGAAGAAACCATATCTTCTACTGGTTTCTAATGATAGCATAAATTAAATAATATCAAGATTGAAAAATATCAGCTGTTAGTCAGAGAAGTTTTTCAAACAAAACGCTTCGCATATGGCTGTATAATAAAAAAGAACAATTTACCATAAAAGACTCCTTCAACTATTCTGGTAATTTTTCCATCAGATCTGAATCATTGCTAATTACTTGATTGGCTAGAGGATCCTTCTAGATTAACTCAGAAATAGACACCTCATTTATATCCGAAAACAAATAGTGGTAAAGCTGTGATGTATTTTTTCTAAGTTTGCCCTTTAGCGTCTTGATATTTTTTCTAATTTTATCTGAACTAAGAGGCCTTTCTCCATTCGTCTTTATTGCACCGATATTACATAAACTACAAACTGTTTTAAAACCAATTTCAAACTAATGCAGATATATAATTAATTAGTTTTGAATATATATATATATATATAATATTATCAAAATGCATATGCTGTCAGATTAAAATAAAGCCCTATTCTCGCATGGTTAGCTACTTCTAAAATAATCACATTGAATTAAGCATATACTATAGCCTAACTATCCTTCATACTGTTGAGGAAAAAATCCTGTGAGTGGGCTAATAGGATATTTAGTCTATTATACTCTTTTCTCAGAATGGTATCAGTCTACATTATTTATCACTCAAATAAATTCTCTTTTTACTTCCTTTAGAAATATCTTACCTCTAGTAAAATTTCAAAAAGAGTAGTATAGCGTGAAGAATCTTGATCATATTGATTCTTCACAAATGCAACAGCCCACTCGATAATACTTTTTAGCTCATTTTGAGATATCCAGGGATTGTCTTCGATTCCTTGATAGATAACAGACCCAGTGGTAATATCCTCTTCCTCAGCATTTAACAAGAAATTGTAAATTTTAGTATATAAATCGGCAGGCATGGTAAAAATAAAAAAAGTTATAATAGTCATCACTCCAGTATACTACCCTTTTAAATGACTCTATTTACATTCTCTTTGGGCTTGTATTCATGTTGGGAAAAGAGACAGGAGAATATACAACGGACTCTTACGCTGAAAGTTTGTATTCAAGAATAAGGACATACATTGAAGATCTCAATGGTATATACTTTAATGAGAATCAAAAATATGTTAATTTATGTTGTATACGCTTACATGCATTGGCCTTAAGGTGCTGAGGGTATATATATACATACTTTTTTTTTCTTTATTTCACTTGCCTGACCGCTCAATAATAAAGGCCTATTAATATTATATAAATATATTTTAGTCAAAATCTAGTAGGAATAGCCTCTAGCATTGGAGGAAATAAACTCATAAATAAATGCTATTCAGATAGATAGGAAAAAATTTGAAATATTTTGAGAGCGGTTTATGTGAAATTATTTTGTCGCACAAGTATAGTTTCATATATGATTTGCAGACTATTATATATTATATCATATATACTTTAATGAGGATCAGAAACATGTTTTATTTATGTCACACATGTCTTTATACATTAGCCTTGAGGTGCTTCGCATGGCTGAATAGTATATATAATATTCAGGATCTGGATCAAGGACTGATCTGAAAAATTCAGCACACGAACTCACTATTATCATCCAAATCTGAGAAATTTACGGTAAGATTCTTTTCTAGAATATCATATTCTTTTAATGACTGTGAATCATATATATGTTGTACTTCTATCAATTTACCACTATATCTTTTACAATCCAAAATTTTGATGAAGTATTCAAAGTTATATTTTATTAATATGATAATATTCAGGATTTTGTGACCATTTTAACATATCGATCCAATATGCACCTCTAACAAGTATATATCTTTGCTGATATAATAATTTTTCAACAAGTATGTGTGATACTGTATCTAATCGTATTCATAATTGGGCTTTCTTTTTAAATATCCATCCATTTTTCACTGAAAAACAATATTTCTTGTACCAAATTTATCCTGAAGGATTATATCCTTCATTTTTCATACCTAAATACTTCTTATTATCAGGAGTACTATCATTTTTCACTATCTCCTAAACTCGTTTTACCAAAGATTTGGATCTTTTCTTGTATTTCCTATAAACTTGTTGGATAAGTGTTGCATAGAAATTTTCAAAACCATAATTATAGTAATATTTAGGAATCAAGAATCCCCAAGATCGCTTCATTGATCTTTCTGAATAATACTTCGTTATAAATTAAAAGATCTAATCCAGAATAAGCAAATCAGGTTTTTTATCCTGCAGGTGGTACATTTTACAATTATACTAGGTGATCATGCATGAAATTATATAGCATAAAAAATGAAATATTAAATGAACGTGATTTTTGTCCTATTTTTCAATCTTAATGTAGGATGATTAAGATGGTTTATAGATGGTAAGATCCTAGCTAAAGGTATTCGGGACAAGGGACCTAGTAAGTTATTTTGTTTTGCATATAAAGACGAGATAAATATTTCGCTTATATCGCTTTTGCAATTCGATGACTGATAAGTAGTTGGTAAAATATTTTCTTGCCTGGTAGATGAAATACAAGCTGGCTCAGAAGCACTTGGCATAGTATTTTTTGCCATAGTTGCCTTAGCTGAAAGATAAGCTTCATAGCCAATTGAACGAGTATCATAATCATATGATACTGATGCTAATTTATCCTTTTCTGAGTGTAAAGTAAATTGAGAGAAAAGCTTTAGTTAGAGACGCTTCATTTTCGTTTCTTCTTTTATTATAGTTTATTTGTATTGCCAAATCTTAAATTCTCTTTTATCAATAGATTGGCGAATATCTTTTCTTCTTGCATGTTTCTTTGAAATAATATCTTCATTAATACAACTCTTTAAGTGCTTATCTCAATAGGAATCATCTATACGACCATTTTCATATATGAAAACTAAGGAGTCGCATACACTACAATATATATAATTTATCAGAAGACCATGATACCTATCACTTTCATATAATGTTCCATACATTGTAATATATTCATTCTTAGAAAGAATTCTCCTGAAATAGTTCTCTTCTAGTATTTTCCTAAATGGATCACGGATATGGAAGTATCACATTTCTGGTGTTTTGTGATTACGTCTTACTGTTAAAGGGCCTATCGCATCAACTATTCTTATATATTCTTCAGAGCCTCCATGAGTATTGGATGCACTAATTAGCTTAGAGTAGGCTCTACTATCTAAATCCATAATTTAGAATTATATATCAAATAATCGGTTTGTAACGATTTTAGCAATTAAGAGATTTATAACAATTTCAGTAATTTATAGCAGTTTATAACAAGTATATTATAATAAATATCAGATTCATTTTTATTTGATTACAAGCATATTGGAAATTAATATTTATATATAAGGGTTCCAGAGGGATCAAATTTTATATTTACATGCATATGCACGGCGCCTGGCTAAATCAGTTTGTAGCATGATGTATATCATATCATATGTATTCACCCTAGACTGCTAAGTTCCTCGATAGTTCTAGGAGTTGGCGAGTTTCTATAAACATTAGATTAAAAGGAGAAAAGCCCGATATGGAAAAACTTTATTTGATAAGCACATGTAAAATGCCTTTGGCTAATTCATTGGCAGGCAAAAATAATCTAAAGGGAAGGGATTATCAAATATATATTTTTGCGTTTCAACAGCCCTGTTAGTGAAAATCACGTATTGTGACGTAGTACTTATCTAATTTTCTCTCGATATCGTCCAAGCTTAATCCGTAAATATGCGACACTAGAAAGCTCTTTACCCGTTGTATCTTATCAAACTTAATGGTGTTAAATAAATCATAAATCTTTCTTGCTCTTTCTATCCTTTTCTCGATAGTATTTTTCGATAAATCGCTTGGTTGATTAAGAAAATGGCAACTCTTGATTATTAGGAAATGGTTCTATGATATCAACATTCTTTCCATAAGCATGTATTCGGCATGATCAGTAAAAGCTTTTTTTTAACACATATACTGTGAAAAGTGTGGCCACAGCTGAGGAATGTAATTGCCCTTGGAAGACATATTAAAATTTCATTATTACATTTCAAACAGTCTAGCTCTGGAATTTCCTTACCTCCTACTATAAGGTCTTCAAGATTTTTCAAGATATTATAAGCAAGCTTCATATTATTGGCAAGAGACGGGTTGACAGATTCTGTAGTTTTGCCTTATTTTCTCAATGTCCTACTTTGTTTTGAAGCCAACATATTGGAACCTTTTTTTTCCTCACAGATTTGAACTGACTGTTTTTATAGCGCTGGAAATTGTTGAGAGGCCGGATCACCTGCATTTTGTCACTGCGTATCCCTCTACCTGATTATCAAATCCCATGTGAAATGGAAATAGACTAATGCTTCGGTGTGAATAATGAATAAAATAAATTCACGTGCGCGTTACAAATTGCAACGCCGATCACTCATAATGTATACGAAGTTATTTACAAGTCTGATGTGAATGCTTTATTATTATATTAAACTAATACCAATATGGCAGATAAAAAGTTGGGTGAAATTTTTTATTGTTTTTTATTAATGGGTTTGCATGTGCTTGAAGTAAATTACGCGAAAAGAAAAATCATATTTAGTGACATATAATAAAATCGCAAACTTTTAAATTTCTGAACCACGACCTTTTCCTCGACCTCTTCCCCGACCTCTTCCCCTTCCTCCTGTTACATTCCCTTGTCCATTACTATTAACCTTACTAGATGTCTCTTTAGGTAAAAATTCAGCAAAAGTTACAGTTCTAAGCCGGCCTGGTGAAACCCCGGTAGCATATTTAGTTATGGGTTTCATGATACGACGTTGTCCACTTCTTTCGAATTTCTTGAATTTTTCAATCTTCTTGACAACATTATATCGCAAACATAATAATGTTCGAATTATTCGAGGCACGTGTTCCAAATTAGTAGCGGAAGTTGGAATAATTAGATTAGGTATCGTAAATGGTATAATCCTGGACCAATATAAATAATCTGACCGATCTCGAGCTCATCACCTGTAATAAATAGTATATTATATTAAAATAAAGTAATGTATTCATGCTCGAAATATTCTGAAAATAGCTTACCAAATGCCTGAGCAAGGAAAATTCCCAATGTTTTACAAACGTTCCATGTTGGAAGTTCTGTTTTCGTCATAAATTTGTTAAGAGCGAAGACGCCTTCACTCATTAATTTGTGCCTATCGGTTTTGAACTTATCGGGATCCGGATCACCAGGGCCTCCAGAAACTTCAAGCAGAAACAACGGGATTTGTTTTGGACGTTCAAAGAATTCAGCTACTCCATCCGCTCTATAATCTGTGGGTCGAGAATCCATCTTCGTAGAAATAGTCCGCTCGCAAGAAAAATATTGCACGGAATCAAGAAAACTAAATGTAATAAAAAAAAGATAAGCTAAAATATGCGATGTCCATGATCGTTCAGTAGTGTTCTTCACAATGCCTTTCATTTTAGTGACAGCATCTAAGTGGCTGGAACACTTTTAATAATATGTACGTCTGGAAATTGGGATTGATCATAGTCATGCACCGGAATGGGAATGGTGTTTGATAGGAATCGAAGTTTTTTGGCTGTTCTATTCAAACTATGTGTTATTTTTCCCATTTCGGAAGCAGATTCATCTTCAATTTCGATACCATTTTCAGCAACATTCCCCGCATACCCCTCTTCAACATCCTCCTCTCCCTCTTCATCCGAAGATCTTCTATAATTTGGTCGAACAGCATCATATATTCTTGTGCAGTCTTACTCATATGTTCATTCTCATCCTCTAACGATAGTCTCTCGAACAGCGATTCTAGTTCACAATCTTCCAAAAGATTGTGCAGTTGATTTAATATTTCTTTGTCTCTTAAATCTAACAAAATAATTCGTTCCGGCATTACAAGTGTTCCATATGGTTTTTAGTTTATCGTAATACGTTGGGAACTCTATTTGCTTGAAGGTATTGGATGTTTCGTTCACCGAGTTTAACAAATCTTCTTGGGAAATATATTTCTCAACCGACTCTTCATTTCTATTTTTAGTCTGTATGCACATCCAAAAGATTTGAGATGTACTAATTATTATTTGCCAGTTGTTATTTATGTACTTACACTCTTAGAAGCAACTGCCTTTTGATGTCGCTTGGAGATTGGGACTTCAACATCTATCGCACCTTCACTATTAACAGGCCTTTCGATAGCCGAATTTAATGAAGTCTATTATGAGATAAAGGCTTATTAAATAACAGACAATAATGAAATATTAAAAGATTGAGATTTCAGATGACAGATCCTGGTAATACATGTTATCCGTATCCTGTTCAACAGCAAAATCTGCATCCTGTTCATTTTATCAAGTGAAGGTGACGCAGTATATCCATCTTGATATTGCTTCTTTATTGTTCGCTCCTCATTAAAACAAACATCTCGTCTTTTTCTTGAAAATAATTGCTTTGATCAGAAGTTGATTCTCCTAGGTGATATAACAAAGAAATATGGGTTTAAAGTTAGCAATCAAACTTGGAACGAGCAGAATAAAAACATTGATCTTACCTTTTCGTGAAATTCGGCAGACATTGTCATATAATAAGATGAAAGTCTCGATGTATTTAAATCACCAGACTTTTGTAGTAGTTCGGAGCTATACTTATCATAAGACATCTCGAGATTTCGTCGATTTTGCCTCTACAAACGATAAATTAATATTTTCAAATATATATACAGGGCCATATCATGCAAAACCGCAATTACTTACTGCCTCAAACTCCTTGTCCAATTCCGCAAAAAATTCAACAATTTCCTTTCTTTCAAAAGTATCACTGATATTATCGGATATTTTTTTTAACCGTTTCTTTATCCCAGCCTGTACAATAGGCGAATCAATAACACTTTCGACCGTTCTTGTAAGCGCATCCTGGACTTCTTGTTTGCTATCTGATGTGAATACCAATTTATCTTTCAGATAATTAAGAAAGTTTAAAATACTCAAGTCCTTAGGATTGGAACTGAACACATAGGTATCCGAGTAATAATCAAATTCCATATTAAAAAGAAGGTTACTGTAGTGATATTAAACAACATAATTTTAATAGAATAATCTGTTGGATTATTACAATAAAATAAAAGTTTTAATGACAATATATATTCTGGAATAGAGGCCCAGGCTGAGGCACTAAGAGCCATTGCGAGCATGTAACGAGTCATAGCGATTTACCCACAGCACTCTAATCCAAGCATCGACCAAAGGGCTGAACCATATGGGCGTAGGATACCGTTAACGTATCTTTCATTGGTAACCTTGTTCAGCTTCGGTAAAAGTTAGGCGGAATGTCTTCTTGAGTAAACAACGAGAAATGGTTTTATACTACGATTGCTTCGATGATTAAAATCTCTTTAAAGTTACACGGGCACATCAATACGCGTCTCACTGTTTTATATAATTTTGCAGTGCCTTAGATGACGCAACAGTCCTGGAAAAGGAATTGATGGATGGAATCACGTTTTACAATACTACATATAGAAAAAAGTGCTAAATTTGAGATCGTGAGTTCGTGACCCGTGGTCACAGTCTCTAACATCACTATTTTTTACATATTAGGTGATAAGTGTGAAGGTATTTTATTGATGAGCGATGAAAAAAAGAAACACAAATGCAGGATTAGCTCTCTATGCTATTATCGAACTTGAGTTTATTGTTTGAAGTGTTGTAGGTAAGATAATATTCCAACTTATCTTGGAAATACAACTTCGCTAATTCAGGATCATAAGGGAATTGATACCCATTTTCGCAGTACCATGAGCCATGTAATCCATAATTCCCATGTTTTTCATCACAAATAGGGCATGGTGAGCTCCACGGCTGAGGTGATACAAAATTATAATTATCAATTCCCCTAAAACTATTTCGGAATTTTAGGTATGTGAAATGCTTTAAGACAGACTTGATAATTAATTTTGGATCGGGTCTGGCTTCAAAAGTTATAGGTCCTTTTTCTTCACATTGCTTAGAAGAAGATAAATAGGATACTTTGTTTTCTGGCTTCGAATTTATGAGAAGGCAATCTTCTGATAATTGCCATTGCTCATGCCCAGTTTCTTTTTATATTTTTTGTATAAGCTGGACCGAATCCTATCTGTCAAAACACTTGGTAACCCAGTTAATTTGGCATGCCAATCCAGATACTCAGGTGTTAATACTTTATCAGGCTTGGTCATGTTGCTGTTTTATATGATTGCAAATCAATTTAAATTAGGTAATAAACTAATAGTTGACATAATTAGTCCTAAAAAAATATCACACAATGAAGCGTGGACAAATAGAATATATTATAATATAATGAGATTATGCAGTTATCTCAATTTCACGCTGTTCACATTTAATAAAGTAAGATCCAGATTTATACCTACCTTCTATACTTTCTTCATTATTATGATCTAACTTGCATAGTAGGCATGATGTCTCATCAGTAATGCTATAATAATCAAAATTTTCACTACTAAATTCTCTATATAAAGCAGAATATTAATCCAATATTTTATTGCAAAAATAGGAGCGGTCATAAGTTGGCTTAGATTGGAATGCTGATAATACATTTTGTTACCTCAACTGAATCCAAATATTGCTCTCGTGCCTCTGATGCATTAGTCAGATTGGTTTTCGAAGTTTGAAGTGTAAGTGAAATGCTTATCTTGGCATCTGGTAATTTTTTTGAGACAGACCCCTGATTTCTCTCAAGTGGAACTTTAGGTCTCACTTTTTCTGTATTTTTGCATCCAGAATATGAGTTAGGTTTTTTTAGCTCCATATCAGCATAGCCAGATTCATCAAAATAATTCAGAATAATTTAGATTTGAGGCTTAGTAAACTTTGAAATAGAATCTGCGCTGTAAGATTTGATATTCTTAATTCTATCTATTCCTATCTTTTCAAACAGTTTGTAAATCTTTATAGCTCTTTGGGTTTTTTTACGTAAAGTTTCTAATGTTATTCCAGAAAGATGCTTTATTATATCTTGGAATAATTGTTTTCTTGCCGTCTGGTCTGAAATATTATCTTTGGCAATAATTTCTTGAACGCCTTTTTCGAACTTTTTCTCATATGAATAGTGATATGAAATCTCTTTTTACTTTACCTGTATAGTGTTCTTCCCTTCAATACTTACTTTTAGAAATAGATGAGCAAGCTCAACTTCTATTGTCATGTCAATTGTTAGCTCTTGATTTCCATCAATAATTTGGATATCATCTTCATCTATCAACTCTGAAGACACTTCTTGTATAAAATCTTGAACTACTATATAATCATGAAAAACTTTTGTATTTTTGGGTAGTACTTGAGTTTCTCCTGCTTTGCAAATACTCAATTTGATTGATGATTACAAACTGCTTGTATTGGTTTCAGTTTTTGCAGAATCTTCTAGGGGCATAAAGGAATTATTCTAGAAAATTGAGGGCTTATCCTGATCTTAGCTTGAATATGTTAATCTACGCAAAAGTTTTTTTCTCTCTATTGCGTTGTCTCATCATATCACTAACCTCCTTCTTACTTACTAAAATCAGGAATTCATCAGTCTGTCTATCCTCCAATAATTTAGACCCTGCATAAGTGGGTTGAGTACATCAAAGCTATTCTCAAAGTTACCCTTAATAGGTGGTGAAATAGATGATTGGGAAGTCACCTGTAATTCTGAACAAGTGGAAGATTTCATTACAGATGTCCCGTCTTGCACTGAAACATTAATAGCAATTTGCTCCTGTTTGATTTTTCTGACATCACAATTTAGTTCTATAATGAGCTCAACCTTTTCTTTATCGCTCTGCTCTAGTTTTACAAATCTGGCTTTATTCTCTTCTATAGCCTGCCTTAATTTAGCATTTTTAGCTTTATTCTTGACATTCTCGGCCTTAACATTAGCATTTTCAGCTAGAAGTTTGACAATGCATTGTTTTAATGAATCAAGTTCAGATTGCATATTCGATCACCTTTCATATAGAACACGATTTATTTAAAATGCATTTTACCCAAGTAGGACTTTAGATCTTACTTTTTTTATTCACCATATGTTTCCATATCCCATGAAAAATATATTTGATACAATGTATAGTATTTTCAGCTCAAATTCTATTGATACAGAAAATAAATTACATGATTTGATGATACATAAACTTGTTTACAAAGTAAAATGGCAGTCTTATATTAATACTCATCTAAACTATCTGTACTAACACAATATCCCAACATTAACTCTAATCCGATTTCATTTGTCTCAACATTGATGTTCTGGATAGAATAAAATGGTCGTCAATTATACGTAAAACATGTAGAGTCAGAAATAAATTAACAGTATTGACCTTAGTAAAACTCACTGAAAGTTTACATTCTCCGTCTAATAAGATCCTCAAAATTTCTGAACAAAAATAGATATTAGCTTTGCAAGCTTTGTAGTCGCTTCCTTGCAAATGCACAGTCGCAGCTGAAATATTCATACTTGAATTGCATAATATTTTTGTCTAGAACATTAGCTTCACCGATAACTGATCGACACTCTCATGTAACATTGTGATATGTGGCTTAGATAATTTTTTTCATAATTTTGTATTGAAACATTAGGCCAGTTCAAACCTGATCGATCGGCAAATTCTATTAGTTGATATAATCTGATCAAATGTGAACTACTAATACCGTTGGTTGCTTAAAATCCAATCAAACAGGTTTGAATTATTACAAAATTCACTAAGTTCGCTAGCTTACAGTTCGTAGTAATTAGTTAACAACTATTTATGGAAATACATATATATATGAAATATATTCAAAATATCAAGCTATTCTTCATTATCTCAAGTATTTTCGTTATTCTAGGTATAAACTAAATTTGAGAAAAATACTCTACCTGCTAGATCTAACATTGTATCCATAGTCTTTTGCTTGTATTATACTGAAAAATTACTTTTTTTTGATCCTTGTTTTTTTTAACTCTCAATTTTCGTATTTGCAGGCATATTGTTGAAATGTTATTTTATTGTGTTATTCTAACTTATCTCCTTTCTAACCCTTTCCAGTTAACATTTTCCAAGACAACTTGATCTCTGAAAATAAGATGATTCTTAAAGCAGAACTCACCTTTGGGAATCTCAAGCAAATGATAGTTAGGGTTATGGAGAAAAGCCCCACTGCTTACAAGAATATTTGCAAGGTGAAGTCACTATAGAAAGTTAAAAGGTTTGCTAAAGGTAACAATAAGTAGACAATTCTTGAGAAATAGCTAATAACAAAGACAAAACTAGCATTGAACAAAAATTAAGAGCTCTCAAAAATAAGTTGAAATCAAGTATGTCTATTGATCATGAATTTTCAAATTTTGTCGCTCTGAAGGAACGAGTACATATCATCGCGTAACTACTTCAGCATGCCACCACTGGTAAGTATCTCCTAATGGTTTACCTCTTGAACAAGAGATTCATGTTATCTCACATATTATATTTTTTATTTGATCAGAAAAGAGAAGACTGAAAGAGGATAAGGAAGGTGGAAGTCGAAAGAGAAGAAAATCTGACTATCCTTTAGAATCAAAGGAAGGCCATAATAGTCTTATTTCTATTTCAGGAAATAGATTAGATGAAATTATTAAATTCATGGAAATGAATCGCATTGGACTTTTGCAAAGTCTATTATCATTAGGAAAACTACTCTAGATCAGATGCTTCAAGACTATTTTTCTAATTGTGGTAGTTTCTACATAAGTCTAGCTAGGTTAGGTGGTAGAAAGCAAATAACTAAGGAACATTTTAAAAATTTCTGAAGGAATAAAGTTGGTTGTAGCTGGACAGAAATCAATGATAACATAGGAACCATTTATATTTTCATAGACGAAATACAAATTATTTATGATAACTGTGCTGATTACTTTTGGGGTAAAGTGAAAATGATTATATTAAGTGAGAACAAAAACAAAAATGATATTTATATACTCCTTTTTGGTACATATGATCCAATACTTGTGAATGAAATGAATGAAATACCTACACCTTTGAAATTTTACGACAACAATACTCTTAGCTTGAAATCCTTATTTTTAGCTGAGGGAGAACTCAAAGATCTTACAAGATTTTATGTTCAGATGCGCATTTAGGTGGTAGCCATTGTTTAAGATTCTCTAGAAAATTGCAGATGCGATCTTTTCTCTTACTGGAGGTCATGTAGGCTTGTGTCAATTTATTTTAAATTTGTTATACACTCATTATAAGGATAAATCAAATTATTTTCTAGCTGAAAAAAATGATGAAGCTTTGACAATAGGAATGTTAAGTTATCTTGCTTCACCAAGTCTAACTATTAATGTAATGAAAGGATTACATGCATTTTATTGGATTTATAATTAAAATCTAACTGAAGGAGAAGCCAAATTTATTCAAAATGTATTACTTAACAATCAAGCTGATAGATTCTTTCCTATTGACTTTAGTATAGATAGTGTTGCTAAGAATTTTATCAGAATAGGACTTTTGTAGCAGATTCTAGATAAGTACAGTTCACTGTCCTATCTTTCGAGTTGTAATGAGTCACCACTTGTTTACCTCACCTCTTATAAAAATACCTACACTTAACCTTGAGGAATTTTTGAAGCGAACTATTAAACATATGAGTCCTTCTATATTAATTAATTCGTATGGAAAAGAAAAAGGACTTGATGCATACTTACTTGAAAGAACTTGGCAAATGGAGTGGTATTGAACTGCAATAACCATAGTCCCAAAGGATACATCAGTTAGTTCTAATGTTAGTGCTACATTTAGCGTAAATGGATTTTTAGATTTTTTGTTAACAGTGATTATTGTTGGGGAATTGAGCTAACTCAGGAGGTAATCATTTGAAAAAGCATGCAGAAAGATTTGTTAATGATGGTAAATACGACAAGATTCTGATGAAAAATTGGGCTATCATTAATTTCCAATATTATCAAAAAGAAGTAAAGGAATTAAAAACAAACTTTTAGTACGTTCTTTATGTGAATGACTATAAAAGTGTTATTATAAAACATAGTGGTCAGCAGGATGAAGTTCTTTTCTTGAAAGGCGATATGTGTAACTTCATTGTAAATTTTTAGTATTATGAAACTGACATAATAAATTTCTATATTTTTCACTACAATAAAAAAACGTTTTATTCTCATTGATATGATAAACAGATATGTTTTTTTTCTTATAATATTATCTGATAATGTAATAAGAACTGATCATAAATAAAAAAAAGGAAAATTAACACGTGAAATAAGTTTGAGACACGGTCGACCCATCAATTCGCTAATACATGCTGTATCATATAACAATCATGAAGACTCTTCTTACTTTTAACTAATAGAAGTAGGATCTACCAGTTAATTATAAATATTTTTGGCGAGTCTTGCAATAAAGTAATGTCATACCACCTATATATAGCATACATTAGTTAAAACAACTCGCAAACTAACTTTATTTATTAATCATAAAAATAGTAAGATAAACTAAAAAAACATTTTCGATATGTGGCGCAGTGGTCATGTAGCGTGAAATATAGTTCATGTAATCTGCAAAGAATTTATGATTTCTGAGCAAAATGAGCTATAATACTTTTGATTTTAGTACCTGTAAGCTTTAAAATATTATCTGCACTATAGGATTGAACTCTCTTGACTTTTTTAATTCCTATTTTACTGAACAATTCGAAAATATTTCTTGCCTTCTATGTTTTCTTACGTAAATTTTCTCTTGTAATATTTGAAAGATGTTTTAAAATTGCATTATATACCTGAGTTCTAGCCTGTTGATTTTTAACCCTCTTATCATTATCTTTAACATCTTTAACACTTTTTTCAAACTGTTTAGCATAGTAATACCAATAGTGAATTTTCTCTTGATAAGCTTAAGTTATATGCTTTTTAGCCTTAATTACTTTTTGAAATAATTGAGCTAAATTCTGCGAGATCAAACCATTAGAACCCTCATCCTTATCATTGGTTTCGATAGTCTCCCCCTTAATAGGTGTAGAAAATTCATGTAATAACTCTCAAAATCTTCTTATTCACGATTAGTTCTTGGGGATGTTTCTCTTGATGATCAATTTATATATTAGCGATGTCATCTTCAGTTGTTTGATTAGTCGAATTATCCATTCTTCAATCATAGATTTCAGGGAATAAACAGAATGAAAGGTAAGTGTAATTACTACATATTCTATTTTCACTGCATTACCTACCTTATTTGAGAACTATCGATGATATCTGATAGCTCTGGTATCTCTTCCACATATATAATTGGACTTGTCACTTGATCATGTGTAGTAATTTCAGTTTTCTTTTCCCTCTGACCTGCAAGAGAATCTTCGTCTTCTATAGTATTATCACTTAAGGGATCTTTTTTTCTGAAATTCTTATTCTTAGACACCATGTAATACTCACCAGAAGCTAGTGCAAGTTCCTCCCTAATAAGTTCGAAAGATGATATACAACTAGAAATAAGGCATAAAGAAAAACGTGTTTCTGATTGTATAATATATTTTTTAAGATATATTCGATGGTATATATGTCTATATGATAATACTGTGAATGAAAGAAGTGGTAAGGTAAGAATTTCTTTATCGCAGAAGTGGCAAGGATCAAGTTTTAGAATATGTTCATCAGTTATTTCAGAAATATTTTTTAGGAAATTTAACGAAAGTGCTTTAAGTTGAAAAACCTCTATATCATCTGTATAAATTTCTGAAGGACTTGCTGGTAGTTCGCTAGTCATACTGTTAAATCATAAAGAAGATTTCTCACCGTCTTTTCTCCCTACATAAATATTTTTTCATATATTAAGACTAAAACGAAATTAGCCTTACTCTAAGAAAATTTATCTCAGAAATGAATGTTTAAGAAATGAGCATCTCAGAAATAGATATCTCAGAAATGAGCATCACAGAATAAAGATCACGAATAAATTAGGATCAATGATGAAAAGATATGTATAATACCAATTA